>JAOVVB010131041.1:0-12277 GCA_028570985.1 Heterobranchus longifilis | reverse complement strand
TCTGCAGATTGCATTTATGCTTCTAAAATCATAAAAGTGGTGTTCATATGGAGAGATTATCTTAAAGACAAAACGTGCAAGTATCATAAACTTTGCAATGACCCAAAATCCAGTTAAAAAATTAAAAAAACCCATGGCGATGCTAGCTTCCAGGTCGGCCTACGAAAAGACGTCGTCCCTTCTGCTCCCTATTACTGCGACCACGACAGACGGACATTTAATATCCAGGACTTCACACTATAGACACCACCGCTGACTATCCCTGTAACTATTTGGACGCTGGCGGTCCAGCCACATACCAGGTTTACACCTCGTGCTGTTACGTTAACACAAGGACAGACTCCTGTAACGCAACAAAAGCTTTCCATTAGTAATAACCTTGCTGCCAGCTGCAGGCTTCTTCATGCTGCGTGATTACCGTCTGAACAAACCTGTCCAATCAGTCCCATTCACTCTGACCTGCCTGACCTCTGCGGAGCGCCGGCCCCTCAGCCTTGACCTGAGGTGTGGACGCTTATTGTCGGCCCCGCCGGCCCCAGCGCTCTCACAAAGGCTGGGACGCCAGAAATTAGGCACTTGAGGGAAACTGGAGAACTCCTAGCTCAACTCTCGTTTGCAAAAAAAAAAGAGAGGCAATTCTAAAAAAAAAATCAACAAAAAAAAATCAAGTGCTCTAAATGAGGGGACATTTTTAGAGTCGAGAGGAGTGTTGGTTTGGATGTTTGTGTTTTTGCTCGCATGGTCTATTGTGTGAACAGGAGGCAAAGAGACAGACTCACTGAGGAGGAAAACACTTGATTTTAAAGAGTTAAGTTTCACACTTTCCAACCAGGGCCCTGTCTTCTTATGAAGTATTTATTATAATGATTAATTCTGACCAAAATCTCCTCAACTACTTCATTACAAAGCACCATTACTACCTAGATAGAAGCCTTAAAAATATTGATTTCACAACAAATTAATTTCTCGCTCTGTAATGCCTGGTGCACACAAAATCTTAACTGGCCTGTCCGATGAGTATGTATTTAAAATCGATTACAGTAAACTTTAAGGCTTTTTACGAGGACACCTACAAGTTTCCAACAGCTGCCGTCACTACGAGAGTCACCAGTTAACACAGTCACTCAATAATCCAAAACACCGGTCAGGATTTAATCTGGAATTCATTTAATGCGTCACTTTAATCTTTATCTTCTTTACCAGCTTTTAACTCACAGCTAAAGAAATATCTCTACTACTTTTTCTGTTTCCTTTCTTCTTTTTTTCTTTCTTGTTTTTTTGTTTGTTTTTGTTTTCACAGTCGATTTACAATTGTCAACAGTTATTAATAGTTTTTTTCTTGCTTGTGTGCTTTGTGTATGTCGATTGTATTGGTGCTCTGTGTTTTGTTTTGTTTTGTTTTGTTTGTCTGTTTGTTTGTTTGTTTGTCTGCTTGCTGTATTTTGTTTTTGATAAGAAATATTTTTTTCTTTTTGTTTAGATAGAGGAGGACTCTGAATAAGACCTCCTCTCCTGCACTGTATCACTGTCTTTTTTTCTGTGTGTATTTTTGTATCGTTGTGCAAATAAACTAAACTAATCGTAAATATCAAACATGTTTGTTTCCGACCAGCCTCGAATTGTGAACACCCCCTCGATTTTCGGGCATCGGACCCCAAATCAGCCCAAAATTATCTTGTAGTGTGGGGCCGGCATAATTAGACAGGAACTACGTGTGGACTTGTGGTGGATTAACGACCTTACATGTACAGTTGAGGTCAGGAAACATACGTGGTGTTACTCCACCTGCCAGGACTCGACATCAGGAGTAGAAAGTCTGAAGTACGGCAACCTCATGTGGAGGTTTTCATAAATCTAGCTCGGTTTTATCGGCTAATTGTGTCTGTGATCTGGAGTGCAGCAAGATCTGGGTTTAGGAGTGTAGGACAGGTTTAGGTTAATAGGTTTACTAATCGGTTTAGTCTGCCCATGGTCTGTAGAAACTCAGTTTTACAGATCTGTCGATTAAATCAATTAATCGATTAGTCGACAAATTCGTATGAGTGTTGAGTATGAGACGACGATTTCTTTATTCGAGGACAGCCCTCATTTGTGTTCCACTTTGTTGTACTTTCTCTGTATTGTTTTAAATGTCCTCTGGGTGATTGACAGTAAAATAGTGCATGTGTTTAAAATGGCCAATGTTTTGTTTATTAAGGCATTAAATAATCTCATGATTAGACGATAAACTCACAGTCTTGGAAGTTGGAGTGACCTTTGTTGCGACTTGGCTGACGAGGCGTGTCGTCCTGCAGTTTGGAGAGCACGCTCAGCACCTTTGTTTTCCTCTCCTCCGTCCTTCTGTCCTCCTCTGCAGCTCTGTGGTCCAGACTCTCGGGCCTCCTTCCTCCAGCTGAGGACTCGGCTTGGTCCCTCCATCCCGGATAATTGGCCCCCTCCTCCTCCTCCTCCTCCTCCTCGGTGGGGCCCCCTCCATCTGTGCTGGAACCTGGAGCAGAGAGATACAACATACAATACATTAAGAAATGCATCGGCTTTTGCTCTGAGTTAAATGTGTTTATCATGTAGAATTTGTAACATTTCTGCATTAAAATGTTCTATATTTTGTTGAGTTGTTTACTTCATTATCCCAAATGTTTCCAACAATGTTGGAAGCTGTCATAAATGTGCTTTTTATCCAGTTTTTAAGACACATTTTTACAATACACTTTATAGATCTTCAAGGTTTTTAACTATACATCTTAACCAGATGAAGGATGCGAGTGTTTTTACTGGTTTAAATCCACTGCAGATAATTCAGTTCTCTGTGAAAACCTCCTGAACGTTTGGTTCTTAAGTTATCAGAGAAACAAGCTGAGCAAACGTTAGCAGCAGCTCGGCTTTGTCCGCCAAACAGCGTCGGAGAAACACTGATTTCTAACGTGAAACTGCTTTATTCTGCTCTTTTTTTTACCCGTTTTAATCTCCTCATTATAGAAAGTTCCTAATTCTGAAATCCTATCTCAGTGCAGGATGACATTTAGGATTTTTGGTATTACAGAAACATGTTTCTAACTGCATTTAGGAATTTATCCATTACAGAACCATCCTAACTTCGATATTTCCCAAGTTAGGATGGCACAGACCCTGTCCTGAATTAAAATAACTGCTAAAAACAGCAGCAGCACTGTTGTTAGGTCTGTGTGGTGATGACAATATAACGATTAAAAACTAATCAAACCATATAAAGACTAATTTTACATGACATATAACTCATTTTCATTTTGTCCAGGGCTTTTCTTTCTCTTGTCTTTTTTTTCTCCATGATAGCAGCGACAGTGAGAGCTGTTGATATTTTGTCCATCTTGATGATTCTACGGGAAGTTTCTAATCAAAGATACAGACACGACAGGACGAGTGCCGACTGAAGAATCACATTTACAGTTAGAGTTCAGATTTCTTAAGATAAGAGAAGACAGGAGGTCTGAGATAAGATAAGATAAGATAAGATAAGATAAGATAAGATAAGACAAGATAAAACAGGAGGTCTGAGATAAGATAAGATAAGATAAGACAAGAGAAGATAAGAGAAGATAAGATAAGACAAGAGAAGATAAGATAAGATAAGATAAGACAGGAGGTCTGAGATAAGATAAGATAAGATAAGATAAGATAAGATAAGACAGGACCCAACATGTCAAAACATGAGTTTAGGAATTGCTTCTGTAACAGGAAGTAGAGTATTGTTAGTAAGTAAGTACTGATGTGTCACACTAAAATGGTTTCACCAGGTTTTATAGAAAAAAACTAATAAAATTAGCAGCACTATGCACTTTTTGTTTGCATGAATATTAAAATAATAACATGACAAAAGTAAACATATGAAAATCATATCAAATGTGCAGTAACATGGTATCTGAGTGCATTTGAGTATATGAATGACCTCATGCACAACTGTCTTAAGAAGACAGTGATAGTAACTGCAACGAGAATTGAGTGAGACATCAAAAGCGCCGTAAACTAAAAATTTTACCGCGATTATCATTAAAACCACTAACTGTTTCATCTCTAACAGGAAGATATGATTTCTCTTATCTTTGAAACTTAAGTTAAGACAGACGTAAGACACGCAGTTAGGATATTTTTCTGTAACGAGGCTCCTGGTCTGTTTTGTTTTGGAGAGGAGGAGGCCTCTGAGGATAATTCAGGTCCTGGTAAAAACCTGAACCTGAACGATGAAGGAATCTAAAACTCCCATGATCCCACGCTACTTCACGATGTCACCAAACTGCGTCTTTTGTTACCGTTTTGATTGAGAGACTCTTAGAGGCAGAAAATGACATATTGTGCATTTAATACAGGAGTTAACTTTTTAAATATAATCACAGAACACAGAAAACCCACATGTGTGTTCACGGTAGTCCACGTGGAAGTAGCCACTTAGTAAAAAAGCACTAAAACCCATTTAAGCTCCTTTAATAAACTCTAATTCTCATCACATTGTTCTCCTAAACGCCTCGGTCACATCTCCCCTCAGTGCTTTCAGAGTGTCTCACTGAGGAACGCACGCTCTCCCTGAAACTCACACAGCCGTCCATTTTGTCACTGACGGCCAATTAAGAGTCTCATTATCTCCCAACAGAAAGTCCACAGAATACACCGCTTGGTGTTTCAGCGCCGAGACAAAGAGCGCCATCAATGCAGACTTGAGCTTAAGGAGGGCTCCGATTGTACTTTTGCAACAGTTTCCATTGGAGTTTCGAACTCTTTTCTTCGCGCTGCTTTTGCAAACGCGAGTGTTACTCGAGCGATAATTCAAACGCGATGCGTTGGGAGACGGCTGCATTCATCCGGAGGAGAAAAGCTTGACCGGTCGAGTATTCTGACGGGCAGCAGATTCATCAAGACGTCCACGCACGGCGCCGTGGATTCATTTATCCCGTCAGCGAGCGCACAGAGGTCAGCGGCTCAGATTGATGGAGCCGTGTCTCGTTTGACGGGTCGTCTTCCGCCACGCTGCACACAATCACACGCTCCCGTCAGCCGCCGCGTCCCGCGCAAGTCTCAATGTCACCAAAACGGACGACGGGATGAGAAATGTATTCATCTCCAGAGCGCAGAATTCATCATTTCTTGTGTTTTTTTCTTTCTTTCAAATGCAACATGAAGAAAATGTCCGAGACAGCGACATCATGACTGAGATGTGAAGTCTAAAACTTTTCCTTTAAATGCATCTTAATTAACATTCAAATTAAAGCTGCATTTTTCTTCATTTCAGGTTGATGTGTTGTTTAATTTTACAACTGATCGATGAATTGACAAATTATTGTTTTTTTTGTTTTTTTATATTATTGTAACTTTTAAATCTATTTTAGTCATCTTTTTTAATCTGGTTTTGATTTCACTCTGTTTTACTACTATTACTGTTGTTAACAACAACAACAACAACAACAAAAAGTACACTCAGAAAAAAAGGGAAATCACAATCTGAGATAATGTCATTGTTTTACTAATTGTCTGTGTGTATGTGCCTCGATCTGTGCACGTCTGCTAATGTGTTTATGTATCTGTGTGTATGTACTTGTGAACTTTGTCTGTGTTTATGTGTTTGTGTTTATAATGTGTTTATGTGTTTTGTCGATGTGCTTTTGCTTGTTTTCTTTAATGCCATCAACCTGCCAGGGACTGCAGATGAAAACTAGCTGCATGGCTAAATCTGGAACATTTACATGCTGGACGTAAGTGCTCGTGTTAATTAATGTGTACTGTCACTTCTTAAATAAACAAACAAACAAACAAAATATGCAAAATGAAGAACAAAAATAAATAAATGATAGTGTCAAAACAAAACTGAAAAAAAAAAGAGTAAATTAAATCAAATAAAGCCCAAATGGTCGACAGTTTTTCTGTCTCATCGGCTTTTCCGTCATCTGTGAAGCACTTTGAACGGCTGATTGATCGATTGATCGATTGATTGATTGATTGAATGGACAGTGGGCCTGGAAGTGCTAAAATCCTAAATCATTTCCAGGATTTACAACCACAACCTGGAGCACCCTGTTGTCTCCGTGTTGCATCCAATGTTTGGCAGTTTTCTGATCGGTTAAACGATGAATTATTTCAGCACTGGTTAAAGTCTAAACTCTTTCTGTAATGTACGACCTTTATAGCAGAGAGTGAAACTAATATTATTCAGGATTTGGTGTCCTCCTTTTGAAACCCTCCTATCCTAACCTCCAGCGCGGCCTAATCCATGAATGCACAGCCGTGATTACTGGTCAGTTCAAACTGGAAACATCTAAAAACACACAGAGCAGGTTACCATACCAACCGCAGCATCTGAGCACAGCAGATAGCTGGATTTGGCTGCGAGCGGCCGAGTCAAATCCCCTCGCTGATCTCGGAAAAGGCCGCCGAAGACAATAAACACGCACACACACATAACGTCCGACTCTCTCCGACACACACACACACACACACACACACTGCCCGCCCTTTACCATCCAGCGCACCAGGCAGAGGCAAGAAGGTCGGACTTGTATCTCTTTCTTTGCGTGTTTGAGAAAGGGATGAGCATCAGCGAGACAATCGGCGTGCCGAGGCTATTCACCGATGCCACCCAGAGCCTCCGCTCCTCTATCTGCTGGAAGAATGGCAGAATAGGAGTAAAAAGGAAAATCCTCGCCAATTTATTATTCATGGGGAGGGGGATTTTCCTTTCAGGGCTCCTTTATCGAAGCCTTTCCCAAACACGTCACCCTCTCTATCAGCCCTGACAAGTGCCAATCAAAGGGGCTTGAGTCCAGGTTTTTTTTTTTGGGGGGGGAACGCCGGAGGATTTCGGAGACAATAGGCAACGAGTCCACAGTGACGGTGGCTTAGAGACAATGGTGACATGGCTACACTGTCAGTGTGTGGTCCTCCGGGGGGGAAACGATCCTCGCTTAGTACACGACTAATCTCTGCTTGCACCATCTCTGTCTTTCTGGAGGCTAATCTGTCCCGTAGCTTCCTCAGCTTTCCAAAACAATCCAGCGGGGTCAGTTCAGATTAGTGCTCTTTGTGGCCCCCGCACATCGCTACATTCATTTGGATGCTAACATCTTTAGTAGCAGCTGAATGCTAAACACCGGAGTGAACGTCGCAGAGTGACCGAGGGCAGCGGGGGAAACAGTCATGAAACAATTATGAGGGGAGGGATTATTCTACCTATGAATTCCTGATGAGCAGGGACGGACAGAAGGTCTTAACACGAGCCTCAGAGGGGAGCGTCTTATCGCAGCTCCGCTTTCATCTCAGAACCGCTGATCCAGAGGCAGGTGGGCGATTCATCGATACGGAACGGGCATCAGAAAAATATCATCATTACATTAAAAATAATATTAATTAATTAATTAATTAATTAAAGGGTCATTCCACATGATTTTACTCATGAAGTTCAGTTTACTCATCACAAGATGTAAAATGTCACCTGTTGCTCTGGAGAAGATTTCCAAAATTGAAAAAAAAAAGGTTATTTTAGACAATAACAATATTCAGTTGCATTATGGGAGATGTAGGATACAGGATTTTTGCAGCTTGCCCAATACCAGGGAATAAGACCTTGTTCAGACTGCTAGTCCAAATCTGTTTTTTGGCATATCCAGATTGTATCCAGATTGATTTTAGAAAGTCTGGACAGCAACAAAACAAAATCGGATCCAAACCACATTTGGAGGTGGTTTGAAATGCGATGATCTCGCTGCTCAAATGGGATTTTACGACGGGCACAGAGCCTGCTAAATGTCCCAGGGGACCACTGACGACCCGTGTAGCATGAAAGCATGGTGGCTAGTTAGCTAGCTTGCTAAGTCCTCCATGTTTTCATGCTACACGGGTTAACATTACAGAAAATGAGCCGAACAAAGTTGTCACTCATCTGCCGATAGCAATGTGATTTTCTGCGCTGTGACAAGAGGCCTACACTTAAGGGGCTTTCGCGACAACCGCCTTGACAACGCCTTGACAACCGCCTTGACAACCGCCTTGACAACGCCTTGACAACCGCCTTGAAAAACCGCCTTGAAAAACCGCCTTGACAACGCCTTGACAACGCCTTGACAACGCCTTGACAACGCCTTGACAACGCCTTGACAACCGCCTACCTGCAAGAGGGTTTCCCCAAAAAGCAAAGCGTTTTTAAAAGCGGCTCCTGCCGCACGGTGAACTCTGGGCGGCAGAGCAAAATATGTGCACATTCACGTCGGCGGCAACCTTCATATCCCCACCGCCGCGGTCGAAACCGCTACCCCTCTGCCGCCTTCCTCCAGTGAAATGAATGGAGGCGGCGAGCTGCCACGCGGTGGTGTGAAAGCACTATTAAACTGATAACTGACTTTGACTCCGTCCACAGCAGCACATTGCTTAGCTTCTGTGTCAGGACTCCTGTCTGCTTCTCCAAACTGGAGACGTGCCGACCTCCGTCTACTGCAGCTAACACACTGACTACAGATAAGTACCTCATACAACCACACTTCAAAACATCTGAACTATCCCTTTAAGTTGTTATACTTCACTCATTCAGCGGCTGGCGAGCTCATGCTTCCGTGCTACTGACGTCTACGCCGTTACCACGGCAACCGATGCAGATAGGTTGGTGATGTCTGAACACACAAACTGATCTGATTCTGATCACTTGCAGAAAACAGTGCGGACAGTCTGAACGTAGCCTAACAGTCAGGATATCTCTGCTCTTTCCATTTTGACATTCTTTTTTTTAATAACGTGTCTCTTGTGAGTTCTGGACGTGTAATACTTAAATGCAGGAGTAACATTTTTACAACTTTTTTTTAATCTTACAAAACACAACACTGACATATTATTGCATTACAGTGAATGTGTAAAAACTTTGATTAGAGCAGCTTGAAATTTTAATTTAATTTATAATTATATAATGCAAAAAAAGGTTGGCATTTTTGCTGGATAAATAAATTAAAACAGGGGTCTCCCCGGGACCCAAACTTACAAATATACATCATGTTTTGCCATGACATCTACAAATATAAACTTACTGATAAAGAACAAAGTAAACCATGAATTTAAAATGTATATGAAATGTATTTATTTCACTATAAAAGTACATCACAGCAATAATTACATTTGCTGGATGTAATGTACATTTTCTCACCAGCTCATAAGCAAAAAAGAACATTTTTCTATTTTAATTAGGAAAATTAATTCACATCCTTGGCGACCTAATAAAAACGAGTCTGTGACCCATCTTGCATCCTGACCCTAAACGACTGAAATGATTAATTGAATTTTGTCCATTGCAGCACAAATTCTATATATTTTCAACCTTTCTTCCCGAAATCTAAATGTTAATCATGTGAACTGATCAACTATTCCAGATGTGAATGGTGTCTCGAGCCCATTTTCTCAACTGTCTCCTGCACACTGAGTCATAATGGGGTCATCCCCTCCATTACTTTGGGATCCCGACACAAAAGGTTGAACTGCTCACACCTCCGGGGAAACCAAATCTCACCTTTCCACACAAAGACATGCCACACACTGGGCATCTTTTAGAGAGTGTGTGACCTCCGGCGTGACCCCTCCACGCCCTGCTAATGACCCCACCCCCCCTGCCCCGGAGTGTGACCATGCCTTTGGCCTCCAAAAGGTCAAAGCACACAAGCCATCACCCAAAATCCTCTGGGTGACATCTTTTTTTTTCACGAGTCGAGTGTGTTAATTCTAACAGGGCAGTTAAACAGGGAAAGCCTCGTCGTAAAATGTGTAAAAAAGCTGCATTTTAAAACTGAAGGGAATTTCAGACAATGGGTGTACATTGTATACATTTAACAAGCTGATAAATCAATCATTCTTTGTAGAGAAAAAGCTCTCACATCATATAAAACTCATTCCTGGTGGCAGGGATGACAGGGGGGTCACACAAGACATCGAGTCACATATTGCACAGCAGAGTCAACACGTGTTTATGTAAATATATATATAGATAAAATCAATCATCATTGAGTTTGCCTTTCCATTAAAAGAGTATTTTTGTACCTCCGTGAAGTTGGGGGGCTTTAAAGAAACATGGCATCAATAAATTGAGCATATCGGCAGAGATATCCTGATTCTCAGGGTGTTTTCACACCTGCTGTGTTTAGTTCAGTTACATTGAACTCTGGTTCTTTTGGACAGGTGTGAAAACAGCTGTCTCCTGCAGACACCGTGAGGAGACCGGGACAATTTTTGTCCCTCAATCACGTTTTTTCAGGGGCATTCTGAGATTTCTTGAGGCAGTTTTGCCCTTTGCCCACCTTCATTTCTGACGCTGATTTCCACCCTCCTCCTGGATATATTTCATCAAAAACACCACAAACCCTGAGTGATAAAATAATGAAGCTAAGCAGCTTTTGACATCAGCCATGTTGGATTAGAGCGACAGATCACTGCACCTTTGGTCTAAACGTTTATCTGCAGCCCGGCCCTCAGACATATCAACCTCTGGTATGATGGATGCATTTGTAACATCCTCTAGGAATACAACATACCACGGACCATTAGCGTTACAGAACAATGAAAAAAAAAAACAGAGCGTGATGAGAGTCTGACAGATGTGGTCAGATGAAGATGGGAGGAAAAAGAGCCAGCTATTAGCTCAAGGGCGTCTCTGCATTTCCATGCGGTGACGCCGGTACCTTTTTCCCGTCTTTGGCTGCCAGTTTTCCAGTGTTTGTGGTCCGTACAGTAAGATCTGCCTCTGAACCATCGCTCATGAATGTACACAAGCCGGCCACACAGGTGAAGGTGATACCGCGAGCCAGCTGGCCCTCGCTAGGATTAGCGGGCTTAAGTGTACCGGAGGCGAGGGAACGCCAAACACAGCGCTGACAGTGAGGAGACAATGGCTCCTCATAAAACCAGAGCTGACGAGGACTGAGTGGGCTTTTACCGGATCAGACGCTAATGGTGAAGACGGGCTCTTGTATTGATTAACTATTGTTGTTATAGGCTCTTAAGACAGTTTTAACAGAGAGGCGATATGTCATAGCAGCACACACAGATCAACACAAGTGTTTTCTGGGTAGATTTAAGGGATACAGTACCGTGACTGGACACGCAGGGAGAATCTGCAGATCTGAACATGTTGTACGATGGACTCTGGTCTATGATCCATGAAGACGGTGATCCAGAACCTCCTTCAGACTCGTCCTGCACGACAGGATAAACCTTTAGTAACACTTCAAACACAATGTGACAATCTCTGCCTGCTGTTACACTGTAAAAAGTAAAACTGTCGTTCGTTTAGTGTGTTTTTCCTCATTCTAACAACTGAAAATTATAAGTTAGTTCATTTAAACTAAACTTTCTAATTTATAGATATTTCTTTATATATATATATATTTTTTATATATAGATATTTTTCATTTTGCTATAATATAAACTGGCAGTGGGACCAGAGCAGGACATCAAATTAAAAATGTTCAATTGAGACAAACTAAAATAATCCAACCTTCAAAAAATGGTTGAATGAAGTTAAACATTTTAGGTTAAACTGAATGGAATATTTGCACTAAGTCAATGAAGACAACTTTTTTTATTATTAATTTAGGACAACTTAAAATAATTAGGTTTGCTCAACATAAGAACATTAGAAAATAGATTGCATGGAGATTTAACTGATTTAAATATATTACATTGAGTCAATGTCAAATAGTTTGTGTGATAGATTTTTTTTTTAAACTCATCCAATGTTTTAATTTTTTCAGTGTAGGGTTGGGGAGTATTTTAAATATGTAATCCAAATGCTCTATTTTCTATGTTGCAGAAGATTGGGGGTATCACAAAAAGAACATTTAAAAATATTCCTAAACCTAACCCAGAACCAGCAGCCCCTCGCTCTTCCAAAGGGAGACCTTTACAGCTGTAAACTCTGGAACGAGCTGTCTCTGCATGTCAGGCTGCCCTCTACACTGCCTGTTTTTAAATCCCGTCTTAAAACACATCTTTATTCTCTGGCTTTTCACTCACTATGAGAGTTAGCTTTCTATATTATTGTCCCATTGTTTTTTAAACTGGTCTTTGTGTTTCTACTGTGATATATTTGATTATTACAGAGTCTTGTTGAGTACTCCATTCTGATTGGTCAATCACAGCATTCTACGGTCTGTTATTTCTCTATAGGGCCCAGTTTGTAGTTTCAAAATGCAGAAATGAGTTAGCATTTTTAGCACTTCTGGTTGGAGAATGGGAGTTTTGTTTAGACGTCTGAAATAAGGTCTGTGGTTAACACAAGCTTCAGAGATTT
>JAOVVB010131011.1:0-12277 GCA_028570985.1 Heterobranchus longifilis | reverse complement strand
GAGCGGGGTGGGGTGGGGTGGGGTGGTGGTAGGGGCTACTGGCCTGGGGCGCCAAGCAGTTGCCTTCCTTGCCTTTTGACGAGCAGCGCCTCTGGTCCCAGTCAAAGCCCATTCCTTTTTCACAGTTTCGAATTTATGGTGATGGCTTGGGACTCTCATCTTTTCTGCATTATGTCATGTTAGGTATTCATTTCCCCGCACACTTCATTAAGCTGCCTATCCATTATGCAGCATTACACAAGCTGGCAGCTGGCCACCATAACCTTGCCACGGCAAACACTTTTAAATATGCTATACTTGATATTGCAATATAATGAGGTACTTGTTTGGCCTGTGATAAAACACTATAAAATTAGATGAACCTCAAGTGAGGGTTTGTCAAAATGGAGCAAACAAAATGGGACTGGGTTGGATTAGACGAGCAAAGACTACAACAGACGATCAGAATGTCTGAGTAAGTATGAGAAGCTTAAGGGGTCGGCGATTTATTCTAAATTGTACCTGGAAAAACAGTAGCTAATGCAAAACTGGTCAAAGGTTATTGATTTGTTTTGTAAAATGATTTGTTAGGATTATGATTATTATATGTTATTTGTCCCAACATACCTGATTGCCTAGTCCTGTCTCCGTGGAAATAACATAAATAAATTAAAGCCTTTCATGCCTTTTATGAGCATCTCCAACTTGAGCAGGTCTTGCTGAGCCAAGACCTGACCAACTGAAGCAACCCCACTTCATAACGCTGCCTACAGAGGTGTGTATAGTGGCCACCATGCATCGTTTCATGCGCTTCCCCAGTAACCATGATACACCCATCGCTCTGGAATGGGTCAGTCTGGACTCATCAGACCACATGACCTATTGCCATTGCTCCAAAGTAAAATTTGTATGCTCCCTACCAAATTTAAGCCTTTTTTTCAGATGAGTCTCACTAACAAATGTTTTTTTTATGGCCATGCAGCTGTTTAATCCCAATACTGTATGTTTTCATCATATTGTCCATCTATGGCAATGCTCTTACTTTTAGCTATGGTTTTAACTTTTTGATTGTTTTACAATACAACTTCACCAAGTGTTCAAGTGATCTTCATTCATGATTTCTTCCAACCACATTTCAATCCTTCCTCAATGCTTTCGATAATGTTTTGAATGGTTCTTAACCATCTCCCTAGTTGTTTTCTTTGCTTGATGCAGTCTAATGATTTGATCCGTCCGAAATGGCGACCTTATTTTTGGCCAGGCAATGTATATACATACATGCTTTAATATTTTAACAGCATTTTATGTCGTTTGTTTTTACATCTTGTGCATGGCCAGCTTTTACGCGCAGTAGGTAGTTAATGCCAGAAGAGTGCATCTCATTTGGTAACAATATTTTGCCTCTGTCTTCATATCACATTTATGTGTCTCTCCTTTAAATCATCAGGGGATACCTGTAGGAAGGCTATTTTCACTTTATACCCTGGAGATTAAGAAACCATAAAATGTTCACTATTTTTTTTTTTTCACCCAACCCCCACATCACAAATTTCACAGTCATTGCAACATCATGGCTCACCCATCCTGACACGCTGCTGTTCACTGAGTTGGTGCTATTTGAAACAAAATGTCTGTCTCGACTGTCTGCCTCTACTCCGTATAGTATGCTGGATGGCTGTTCGGAGCCCTGCCCACTCTTTGTGCCACACTCATTTAGCATCCATGTCCTCCTCTGTCACATGGCATCATTCTCTCTGGTGCACCGCTCCGGTCCATGAAGGACAATTGCCTGATAAATGGCATCAGATCAGTAAGTCTGCATTAGTGGGCAAAGCAGGGTGCTTTTAGACAAACCACTCTGGATAAGCGTGAAAGAATGTCATGCTTTCGTTCTTTTATGACACAGTCATTTGCTAAAGAGAGACTAAAGATAACAAAGATAAATAAGGGGCTAACAGAGAACACTGTGTCTTTCAAAGGAAAAGCTTGGCAGTCATTTTTCCGAGCATTAATATGCAGTGTGTATGCAAACATGTCAAAAGACCAAACATCGGTATAAATATCATAATACAGTACGTGTACATAATCATCTGGTTGGATGTGAATCATTTGTGGTAACGTTGCATTGTTGTCGAAAATAACAATGTCTAATGTTTGGTCAGAAGGTACATGAAAAGTGACTTAAGTGTACGAGTAAAGAAAAATAGGTCAGCCCCATGGGAAGTGAGAAATGGCATCACAGCACAGTCAGCTACAGAAGATACAGCTACTGCACCACTGCTTTATACGCATGATCTTAACCATTCCCATTCTCAAATGCATATACGTGCAGTACATAGAGATACCAACAAAGCTATGGGGGCTCACGCAGACATTCTAAAATCAAGATATTAGCTGATCCTTTACACTTCTAATCTTCTAGTCTTTCAGCTATTTAGTGACAAGACGTGTTGTACTGCACATAAAGGACACTATTCCTTATGTCTAATTCAACACTATTTAAGGCAAAATGTAAACACCATGATTTAAAATGAAATGTAACTAAAGTGTGACTCTGACCTTGACAAAAATACATCATGCCCCACGGTATCATATCAAAGGAGCCAAAAACAGAGCAGGCAGTTTCTTGATGCTGAAAGGTTGCGAGCTAGAATAGGGACACATCATTTATAGCCCTTTATTCATACATGCAGCCCATGCAGACCATTTCTATTTACTGTGCACAAAGGCAAACTCTCGGGTTAAGGCTGCGTCACAGGTTTGAGTCACGGATAATTTCTTAAGTCAACATAAAGAAAATAAAGAATTTTGCTTTCCATTCTTGCCCATGGTCTTACAGTACATATAAAATGTATAATGTATCTAAAATGTTATGTTTTATATTATAGTGCAATATAGGGCTGCAACTAACGATTATTTTAATAATCGATTAATCTGCCGATTTTTTTTTTCCGATTAATCGGATACAAACCTGAAAAACCAAGAAAAGCATTCCTTTGCAACCCTTTATTCAAAAACAGAACTAAAATCTTTAGAAAGTGCACAAGCATGTTGCTCCTTGAGCAGTTATAATAATAATAAAATAAAATAAAAATGGACTAACACAAAAAACATAGACATGTATGCTTTACATCTGCAAAATATATACAGTGGAACCTTGGATTACGAGCATAATTTGTCCCGGAAGCAGCTCGTATTCCAAAACACTCGAAAACCAAATTTTATTTTTTAAAACACTAACGGAATCACTGCTGTAAAGTAAAAATAAAACAAATTCACCTGCACTTTACCTTTGAAAAGAATCGCGACAGAGCAGTGTCTCTGTGTAAAACAGAGAAGGTGTGTGTGTGTGTATCTGTGAAGGTGAAAGTAGGACGGGTCTTTGTGTGTGAGGCACGGTGTCCAACGATGCGCGCGCACACACACACACACACACACACACACACACACAGCAAGCAAAGAGCAGGCTAAGCCTTGAGCAGAGAGAGAAAATGGATTTAACGTCTCTAATCTCTAATGAGACTTGCTTTTGCTTTACACGCGCGCTGTACACACACACGCATACAGACACAAAATAATAATATGTTTCACGCACACACACACACGTGGTCAGTGTTATAGTAAACAGTACACGTGTGCACGGATGTTGATTATACCAGTAAGAGACGCGCACTAAGACCCAGTAGCTTCCGCCATGTATCTTTCCTCTACCTCCGCTCGTATTTTTTTTAATTTTATTTTTGCTCCGCCCTGTCTATGAGGCGTCGACCTCTGCTAGCATCAGTGCGCGAGACCGGGTGTGTTCACTCCACTCCGTTGCCAACGCTTTTAGTAATGGATTTTTATCAATTTTATCGATTCGTTGTTGCAGCCCTAGTGCAATATGAGGCATGCTGATATCACATGTGATTTTTTTTTTTTCTTTTCATGATCTCAACACTGTTGGTCAAATAAAAAAAGCTCAAAAATAGTGGTCGGTTGGTTAAATGTTTGTTTGTTCATCACAGAGGTTTTCTGCACTGCCTAAGCAGGATTTTCAGTGTGACCTGGCAACCCATAGTTACAACATACATTATTTTATGTACTGTAGAATCTCATGAGAATGGAAAATATCTTGCACACCACCCTGACTCTTTCCATCATAGTCATAAGTGTGTCTGAAACAACATGTGAGGAACGCTTACTTAAAAGTGATCTATGTCTGAACGACAGGGGAAAAAACTCTGTCCTCTTTAATGAATTGATTAACCAGCATATCCTACATACGACATGATTTTGGTACTTTAGACACTGCTGCATTTCGATTCCACTATATGGACAAATGGATGCAGACAAAGCTAGGTGCCTAAAGGCAATGCCGAGTAAATTGCACAGTAAGTGGAGGAATAAGTGATAAGTAGTAAGGGGTTCTCCTAAACAGCAGTAATAGTGGTGAGCAATTATTCGATCTTCTATACCACTTATCCTGCATACCGGGTCACAGGGGGCCTGGAGCCCCTCCCAGGAGACTTAGGCCATGAGGCAGGGTGCCGGTCTTTGGACTGTGGGTGTACCCAGAGGAAACCCACCAAGCACAAGATGCGAACACCATGCACACCGACCTGAGGTGGGAATTGAACCCTCGACCCTGGCAGTGCAAGGTCACAGTGCTAAACACTCTCTACTTAAGTTTGCACAGTTTTAAAACATGGAAGACATTCTATTTCTGTATTAAATATTGCCTTTTCAGTGTGTTTACATCATGGTGCACAGTAAGGCTGCAGCTAAGTGTTGATTTAAATAGCAGCTCCATCCAAATGCCTGGTGGATTTAGTCACACCTGGCAGCTCTGAGGAGTATGATGGCTTTGCTGACCATACAACTGGTTTCCAATTCAATTTGACTGCCAGGGAAATTATGTAACATCACGTGGCACAGCTAAGCCACTAACAAGAAGAGCAGAGATAGGGAAAGGAAAATAAAATACTGAAAGGATGAAAAAGGTTACAGTGAGGGGTTAGATTAATTTATTCCAGCTTACCTTAACCCCGGGGAGATGCTCAAAGAGACATAATGATCAAAACCTTTTTGTTTACTTAAACGAATATGGGCTTTTTTCACCAGTAATGGTCATGTGCTGTTTTTTTTTTCCCCTTCATTTCTTAATCTCACTCTTGTTTTGCCCCTCATTGCTTTCACTCTCTTTTCTCCCCCTTCGAATGCTATAATGATGCAACCCTACTAAAACAAACATTGAGAGGGTGCATGAGCACTGAAGTGTAGTAATGAATTCTGACAGCTTCTTCCCGGGGATGAAAATATTAAATCTTCCCTCTTCAATGTAGCAAATGAGGAGCACCTCGCTCTTTCTCTATCTCTCTCTCGCTCCCGCATGTCTTTTCTCATCTTACTCTCCACTAAAGGTTCATACATGACATTAGCTGGCAGAGAAATCTATATAATATTGGCTCCAACGTCACCTAGATCCTGCACTGCAAGTGTCAAGGAAAGCATGGGTGTAAAAAAAAAATAAATAAAAAAAAAAACAGGAGAGAAAGTGAGTGATATAGGTGCATAATGCATTCGCTTGTGCACATAATGGCGTTAACACTTGACCCGGTCCAGCAACACATCCCCTTGTGTAATAATTCAGCCTGGATCGCTCACTCTAACTGACTGAAGCAGATCTGAACTCAATGCATGACAAAGCCATCCATCCGTATCTGAAGACAATGGCCAGCTGTTGTGGAAGATACACAGGATGAACAGGAGTTCCTATCAAGTATTAGTATGACTCCCCTAATAAACTGACCGGTGTGTGTTTATGTTTTATCAAAAGCTTCACTTCATTGATTCATTCCACAAAGCGGAAGCATTCTGTAACTCAGCCGTTTTATTTCACGTATCTATTCAAAACATCAGTAGTCGGCCGTACAGTATGATAAGGGGATTTGGTTGATACCCGCAGTGCCCACTGAAGCCTGACTATGGACTCTACCCGAACTGTTTTAAGATGCTCAATAAAAGAGAGTCACTGTATGCAGATATGCAGATCTAAATGAATGTCGACATTTCACATTAAAGTCATGAGGGAAAATCCTGAGTGTCTATGCTTGTAATAGCATTTTATTCTGCAACAAACTCTTGAACAAAAAGCAGCATTTAATAGCCTTCCTGTCACATTTGCGTAGGATGTCCCCCTTTAAATAAGATTCCCCAACTGTCAGACGTGGATGTGGAGATGTTGAAGGCACAACCTCACAGTGTAGCTGAAAATATTCCACAATAGTGAGATTGGAAAATGAAAACTGGAAGACTTGTCCTAAAGAATACATTTATTCATGTCATTCGCCTAATAACTGTCGGGTCATACACATAAAATCGAAAGATCTTTTTTTCACAAAACGCAGCTTGAATTGCAAAAAAAAAAAAAAAACGAGACAATAAAAGTCCAGATGTGAAGCATTGCAGTGTACATTTATGGCAGCTGGTAAGTAGAACAGAAGAATGGACACCGAGCATAAGCAATGGAAACTTATCCAATATGGCATTCGATTTATTTGTTGAGGGGCCTCCCTTTCTGTGAGGTCAAAGTAAAAAAAAAAAAATGTCAAGAAACTTGAAACGCTATAGGTTTCCTTTTTATACATCGTCTTTATTGAAATAGCGCACGACAGGAAACACCTATACAAAACCCAATGCTATTCATCAGGACCTAAAGAGCACCTGCAGCACAGACACGCAAACAAGCACAGTAATTTATCGACAATACCACAGCTCGTTATGAGAACACATCATAAATGTTGTGACTCCCATATACTCCCGAATGTTCAGCCCACACCGCACAGTGCGAGCTGATGAATCGCTATGCTAAGTGTAGGCTGTCAAGGGCAAAGCTGGGGGCTCAGGGGTGATTGATTTTCTGGCCTAGATGTGTGAAAAGCAGCTTTGGGTGGCAGGCTTCCCCTGATGCCTATTCACTAATGATCAATTTTCCATCTGGCACCAAGTAGCCTAATGCATCTTCACCTCACACCTAAAAGAGTTTTCAAACTTGGAGCGAGACAGACAAATAAAAACAAGAAGTACTGAGAGGAAAAAGATCTAGATCTCTGAAATAATGGTGGCAGTTGCTCTAGATCAACACTGGCAACAAAAGCTTCTATTGTGCAACCGTACTGTTATCAAGATAGACGTAGCTCCAACACCAGATTCCAGATAAAACGTGCCTCATATGCCTTCAACACACACAGTAACAGTAGTAATGCCTGACTCCGGATGGCCTCCACTCACCTCCCATATGCCTGCATAATTCATCTCAGGAAGCAGAAAAGCTTAATCCCAATTCGCTCTCATAACGCAGGGAGCACGCCTTCTCCGGCTGCTGATTCCAAATATAATCCGGACACGTCATGTAATGCATATACACCAGATCTGCACACTAGATAGTTTTACTGATTCCAACAACCACACAGCTGCTTTTGAACCACCATCAGAAAGCCTCCCAATTACTTAGGACCAGTGGGATATCAAATACCAGTAGGAAGAAAAAGACAGCAGCGCCTTGTTTTTGTCATCATCACTGTGTACCTACTTTGTTAGTCTGTAGAGAGAAAAGACAGCTGTCTGGTACCAGGCATTTTTTACCTGATAGTACTGGCATAAAAGGGGCCTTTGATGGACACTATCCCCCTAAAAGAACTGTAAAAGGGGAACTCTGTAAGCATACTGTACATACGACCCAAGCGAAGTCCTATTTCAAGTGCAGACAGCCGAAAAAACTGAAATGGCATGATTGCTGGGCCCACCTATTTCAGCACGACTATGTTCCATCACATACAGATCAAAGCAGCAGGTATACATAAAGACAGAAAGAGCACACACCGAGTATCTGTAAAATCTGTGTATCTCCTACTGATCACACATGTGGCACTGTGAGTGTATGAACATTGATGCTGGTGCAAGTTAATCTTCTAAAGCAAAGCATACCACTCAATTTTCCCCGACATCCCACCAGGAGGAGTTGATATGAAAGATTACAATAATTGATTGTCCCAGCAAACACACACTTTGATGCTCTCAATTGGATCAACACAGATGGCAAACAATCATGAACTTAATTATAATAAACCGAAGAATTCTATTAAAAAGGAACCTTCCCTATATGTGGTATGTCAATTGCATTCAATAAGCTATAACACACACACACACACACACACAAGGAAAAACTACTAGGGCATGTGTAGATATGAATTAAACCAGAGGTGTAGTGCTATTTGTTTAAGTAACGGAGCTCAGCTATGAAGTGAGCATGTGTGCACATGCATGGTTAGGGTTGTGGCCTGTTTGGAGCGCTGGCAAAAATAAAAAATCATCTCAGCAAGTAAAAATATTTCACATATAATCACTTTAATAAGCCTAGCTTTAGACATACACCAATCAGCCTTAACAATAAAACCCAAAACATTAAGCCCAATATTGCGTAGGGTTCCCATTGTGCCAGCGGGGCAGCTCTGGCATTACAGGGCATGACTCCAGGAGACCTCTGGGGTGTGTTTTGGTGTCTGGCACCAGGGCGTTGACGGTGGATCTTTCGGTTGCTGTGGGTTGCGAGGAGGGGCCTTTGTGGATCAGAGTTTTGTCTGGCGCATTCCATGAGTGTTCAGTCAGATTGAGATCTGGGGAATTTGAAGGCTGGATCAACAACCTTGAACTCTTTGCCTGCTAAGCCCCATAACACTGTGAAGCATTGGATGTTCTGATACCTTTCCATCAGGCCTGCAAGGACAGTTTTCTCCAATTTGTGCCATATTGGCTTTTCTGTGGGATCAGACCAGACGGACTGGCCTATAGATGATAGGTATAGATGAGGCTTGGGTACCCATAATCCTGTCAGCAGTTTACTGGTATATAATTAATAATCAATTTCATTCAATTCACCTTGTAGTGGTGTTAGTCTTGTGGCTGATCGGTATATGTTACTTTTGTAAAGCTTTAAATAATCTTGTTTCATTGACAGATCATTTTGTTTCTGTTAGAAAATAATGCTTAAAATCAGCTACATCTGTCAACAGAACAAGACAAGTAACCTAAAATTGTAAAATATAGTTTTTACAGTATACTAGGATTATTAGTCTTGTATTTGGTTTAATATAATCTCACACTAAGAAAAAGTAGATTTGACTAGATTCAAGGTATTTTCACTTACTAAGATAGCATTTTTTTTACATTGAGGGCTATGTGAATACAGTTTTAGCATTTTTACATACAAGTGTTCAAGTCAAACCGGGACATGACTAAAAAACTCCCTTTATTTCTCTATATAATCTTATGCTACACTAATCCATTTATCCCAACGTTTCACTAGTGCTTGATACCATCAAGGTAGAAAGTTTTCTCAGTCCGTTGGAGCCATGATCTGACTGCCGACAAGTAAAAAATTCTGGCCTTACATGAACTCCTTTAATGGTCCAAACATGTGGAAAAAACTCATAGTCGTGCTCCTGTAAGGTGCAAATGGTGTTTGTGAATAATCACTACAAACGTATAGTTCAAACAAACAAATGTGTCTCTTCCGCAGGTTGGCGACGAGTTATCCGATGATTTTCAAGGATCATGTGTTCCACTCACTGAAAGATAATGGGAATGACTGAAGTGGTCTCTGAATCCACATGAGCTGGGATCATCACTCACGGAGGTACAGCCTTCTTTAACATACACATTTTTTCCTGCATCTGATAGTCTCATCACTGCACTGTGCCGGAAGTCTTCTGTAAATGTTAATCGGTTTTATGCCTTCATTATGCCTAGAAGAACATCATAAGTCCCAGTTTGACTTGAACGCCCTTTATTCATTAGTCAATTATAACTGACCACATGATCAAATCATGCATAGTTTTATCACATTGAGAAGATTACGCATTCCGAGGAAAAATTGCAGTACAAACAGAGGTACTAGCTAAATGATCTCCAGTAACTTTTAAGCTGGAATGCTTTGTTGCATGTTACTCGATGTACGAGTCGTGTGTAGTGAATCAATCAACACACCTACATTTTTAATATGACAACTTTGATGGTTCCACGTCTCTTGTGTCACATATTCTGTACTGTTTGTAGGATCTTTGAGTGTTTCCTGAAACATGCATATCATTTCTTTTAACATTCTTTCTCCTTAGAAAAGTGGTGGAACATCCAATTAAAAAAAAATAGATAAAAAGATATTATATGACTGTAATTAAAACCAGTAGGACCAGAACAGCTCGAATCTTATGCCTGTCAGTACAAAAAACTGACGCTAGGTTTTGTAACCATCAAATCAAAAAAGCAAGCCATTTCTATTACCATTTCAGTTGAGAGCACGGCACTGAAGTATGTTGTTTGGGAACAGAGAGCGAGGGGGAGAACAACAACAGAAAAATACAGCTCACTGAACAACCAGGGTCTGTCTTTCATCTCTCTGTGCAGTGAGAGAATGTGAGATAAAGCAGAGGTTTTGTCCAAGCACATACTACACTTTCAAAATCTCAGAATTCACTGACCATTTACACACACACACACACACACACACAAACGCACACACACACAGTACACAAGAAAACAATTGCCAAGTTGAGAGAAGAAGCCACAAAGGACCAAAATTAGTTACACTCCCATATAATGTTCCTTTTTAAACAAATTAATATAATCATGCACTCAAATCATGCATTCTGGCATGACTGATTTTCTTATAATTTTTCAAATGCATTCTTTCTGCCTGTAACTTTGAAGAAACTGCCCATAGATGCCCCTTTGTGGAAGTGCATTTTCCTAGCCAATCCGGTCTGGAAATGGCTAAACTTTTTTTACACACTCAATTTCGGAATGTTTGGGGCATTTCAAACGATCGAAACAAGTAGAAAAGGGATTTGTCAGAAGAAACCGATTTATTATCTTCAATCGGTTTTTGCCAAAAGCCTGTGGAAAAGTCCCATATCGATTCTCTGATACATTATTACGACTTCTCAACAGTACTATTACAAAGATTTATCCTGTTACAATATACAATAGGAGCTATCACTTTAAAATAGTAAGAGTTTGAGATGTGGGTTTTCTCGTGCTTTTTGCACACACACACACACACACACACACACACACACACGAGAAATCCACGGGCTGAGCAAAAATGATCAAAAAGCGAATTCTCCAAAAAGGTCCCATTTAAAGACTAGACGAAAATCATGTGGCGTGCACTAGGCTATATTAGCAGGCGCATTAATCAGAGTAATTAAAGGAACTGCATGGAGCAAACCCTCTCTGTTGTTCCATGGTCAAAGGCCGGGTACAAGACTGAATGTGGATGATTACTATTCAATAAGTTATTGTTATTGAGAAATCAGAAAGATATAAAACATAGCTTTGAAATAAATGTGTGAGCTCTGTGGCCCAGCTAATTAGTCCAACCTGGAGTTTTATTTGATACTCTCTCGATTTATGGGAATAGTCACTAAAATGGCGAAGACAAGAAATTGCAAAATAATGAAAAATTACAGCGGTTCAGCATAAAGATGATAACCAGAGTAAATCAGTTTGACGCATTCCCTTAAAACATTTCTTTTGATTCTTACACAAAACAAGTATAGAAAATTCGCAAGAAGAAAAAAAAAACAGTCCTGCACATTTTAAACAAAATACCTAATTGGACAGGATGCCAACCCATCACAGAACACACATACACATACACACACACACACACCCCACAGGCAATTTCCATCCATCAATCCATTCATCCATCCATCTAGGAAACTCTTTCGGCCAACTAGGGACCGTGGAGGCCAATGGTGACGCTTGTATTTATTCTCATTTTTACAACCGCGGTAGGACATTGGTTTACATTCACACACACTAGGTCTGGTCAACATTCACACAAACATCCACACACTACGTTTGTTAACTCCAATAAGCGTTCCACATCTTTAGACTGTGGGAAGAAACCGGAGAACCCAGAGGAAACCCACCAAGCACAGGGGAGAACATGCAAACTCCATGCACACAGAGCCGAGGTGGGTCAAACCCCGGAGGTGCGAGGCCGGGGTGCTAAGCACTACACCACTGTGCTGCCGTGTAGTATGTAACACCTTCCAAATTACACTATGAGCTAAAGCTAAGAGTATATGTCAGTTTTAACACATTAGAAACATTTATTCGCAAATTCACATCCACTGTGATTGAGCTTAGCGGCATTTGGCCTGATCTGCATTTAGGCGAACAGGTGTTAACATAATAAATGCTAAGACATCTATTGAAGACAACATACATCTATAATGATGATTGGAACAGTTCT
>JAOVVB010130992.1:0-12277 GCA_028570985.1 Heterobranchus longifilis | reverse complement strand
ATAGATAGATAGATAGATAGATAGATAGATAGATAGATAGATTGATTGATTGATTGATTGATTGATTGATTGATTGAACTAGCCATTTACCCCTTCCCAGACGTAACAAGGCTGTGGACCAATGTCAAATGTAAAATCTTCTGTGGCTACTCAAACCTTTAATCACAACACTACAACTAAGATATATTAAGAATATTTAGATCAGTTCCAAGTTAAGTTGCCTGTAGTCTGTAAATGATTAATTGGCACCCTGTCGAGAGTGTGCTCCGCCTCGCACCTGCGACCCTGTACCCTGACCCTGTGCCTGCGACCCTGTATATAGGGTTAAGCGGTATAGACAATGAGTGAGTAAGTGACTATAATACCATTCTTCAACACTAAAACAGTTAGAAACGTAAATATAAAAAAACTATTTACAAATGAAATAGAAATTAGATATTAATAGAAAATTAGACAGAAATTTAGAATTAAATAGTTTCCTTTTATATTTAGTACTTGAAATTACATTAATGCTCAGGTATTCTGAAATGGTTGCCTATTTGATATACAGAAATCTCTCTACACAAGCCTCCAAGTAGGACATAGATTAGTAATTCTATTTGTTCAAAGGTGTGTGTGTGTATCTGTGTGTGTAGATATATATGGAAATATCTAAACATTTGTGTCTGTGTGTGTGTGTGTGTGTGTGTGTGTGTGTGTGTGCCTGTGTCCGCATGTACTATATGCGGGATTTTACTATGCAATAAGTGTGATATTTAGTGCGACAGTAGGCTGTTTTAAGCTTTGAGGTTCCACTTTTCCTTCTGCTTCCTATCACCATATTTGGGCATAAGGAAGTGACCTGATTAAAACAGTTTAAACTGAAAGTTAAAATGGCCATACTGTGAGCATTTGCTTAAAATTATTATCGTTTTTTAATAAAACTCTTGAGTAAAGCACATTTAATAGACTATATATGTTTCTTTCAACGCATACTGGCAGTTGTGTCAGACCTCAAAGAAAGTGTAAGTTCACCTGGGAATATCATATTCCATTACCTGTGAAATGAACTAGGCCAACCTGAGTGCATTTAAGCCTTTCAAAGAGTTTAGCCATGCATACTTGTGGGACATTACACAATCATTTGTGTGAAGCAAAGTCTTTTCCTACAGGTATCAACAGCTCCCAGCCTCCCAGGTCATCGTACTGAAATCTCAATTGGAAAAAAACAACAACATTTATCTCTTTGCTTAACTTCTCGGAAGGTATGCAGGAATGCAACGAAGAGTATCTGGGTGTGACAACAGATTCGATCATGTTTGGCTGGGTGTGAAATTAAAGTTCAATTCGAAAATGGTTGTGTGTGTGTGTGACCATTTTGTAATCGCAGACAGTTTTTTAGGGTGTGATAAAGGAAATTATTACAAAAGAAGGAAGTGCTATGAGAGAAGTTTGATGAAACTTCTACTCTTCTTACATGGATTGAGTTAAAATAATAAACCATCTGCACTGGATTCAGTAATATACACTAATAGATTTGCTGTTCAGATGGCTAGAAAGAAAAAAAAGAAGTAAAAAGTAAGCTTACACTATAGTACAGTACCTTGCAAAAGTTTTTATATCTTTTTTTCCACATTTTGTCATGTTACAATTACAAACATAAATGTATTGTATTTTGATTTTATATGATAGACCAACACAAAGTTCTCTAATTGTGAAGTAGAAGGAAAATGATAAATGTTTTAAAAAAAATTTTTACACATATAAATCTGAAAAGTGTGGCATGCCTTGAACTTTGACCTGACCTGTCTGGTGTCTTGCTTGGGCTTCATGATACATTTTGTTCACTAATGTTGTCTAACGAGCCACTGTAATTTAACAGATTAAATTACACACAGGTTTACTAATTAGGGGACTTCTAAAGGCAGTTGCTTCCACTGGATTTTAGTTAGGGGTATCAGAGTAAAGGGGGCTGAATACAAATCATTTTGAAAACCATCTATCATATTTTATTATTATGTGCCACTTTGTGTCGTCCTGTCACATAAAATCCCAATCAAATACTTTAACGTTTGTGGTTGTAATGTGACTGAAAGGGGTATTGCAAAACACTGTATGTTTGTCTATTTGCGCACTTTATCATCATAGAACATCAGAAATGTGTTACATTTAAAAAAAATTAATTTATATTGAAATTAGTTATGACAAGACACGCTGATGTCTATGATCTTTACTCAAGTAAAATATCGTGTCAGTTTAGAAATGGCAGCAAAGAACTGTACTGTGCCAGAATTTCATGGGAAAGGGAGATGTTCATAGTTACACAGGCAAACCCCACTCACTTTCACAACTTTTGATGTTCCTACTGAAGAATGTTTCCCTCGAGCAAGGCTCTCTGGAATTCCCAGGCATAATCCAGTGATCACAATTTAACAAGTTAAATACCATACAATACTTGAAAACAATATTTTTTGAATCATTATGGTTTGATCATCATACAGTTCAAATCAGGACAATATAATCCTGAGCTAAGACCACAGTTAGTGTATACAAATTCACCATCTGGCATCATTGCCTTCCTTCTTTTTTGAGATTAGAATTGAAGTGGCTAAAAATGAAGATAGGCCATGTCATCGAAATTGCCTTACCCTTTAAATATATGTAACCTAAATAGGGCCAAAGCCTGCTTCCCATGTCTAACTTCCTCCTTGGGTCTTCGCATGGGAAAGTCAGAAATAATATTGCACATAAAAAAGTAGGAATAAAAATGTAGAACAAAATGAAGGGAGCAATGAGGAAGTTGAATGAGTAAAATATGTCAGAGGATATTTTCACACGTCAATAAAATGAAAAAAAAAAGCCAAGATCATAAAACATGTTGAAGTGTTAAAGTTTGTTCACTAGACCATTCCAGCGTCTGGGTGAGAGCGCAACTTCAGGGTAATCTCATTTTACAGTGTCAATTCATCTTTGTCTAGAGAGGAGAGTAATAAAAAGAAAAAAAGGAAAAAGTTTATAGTATCGCATCATTGCTAGGAACCTCCACAGGGACAGGAAGTGCTATTGCAAGAAGAAGTTGGACTTCCCACACGATGTAACAATAACACCGACCCGTGTCAACCACAGAGACTACACACCAACCACTTTCGACAAAAAAATCCACCCAAGTAGAAAGTTGCTCTTTGAATGCTGGTCCTCAGTCCTGGTGCGTTTTTATATGGAGAATAATGCAATGCTGGATAGAAACTGGTCCAAGATCAGTTCTGCATAATACATAAAAGAGGGGGAAAACACACCTAGTAACACAGGAGATCACATATCACTCATTGACAGTGATTCATATTTCTTCTTCTTTGTTATTTTATGCTTCACTGTAACACTGATATATAGTGTAGCAAATGGTGAACAAACAGCAGCTCGAATTTTATGGTCTGTATACTTCTGGATAAAAAAAAGGATAGGAGTATGTTCTGCTAAAAAAAACAGTTCTGACCTTGAGTCTCGATATTTTTTAGAGAAAGCTTTGTGTTGGAAAATCGAACATATTAATAGCTTTATAATCGTAGCATATTGGGTGTTACAGTGATAAGATAGCATCTGGCATGTATGTGAAAGATAAGAGCAAGGAACACTTGTGTCTAACAGTTTTATCCTAGGGGTCACCAGATCAGATCATTTAATCCATAAAATCTTGCACATGTTTTACTCTGGGTGGCCTTCCTGTAACGACCCTCCCACTTTCTAACCGGGCTTGGATTCCGGCATTGCATGCAGGGTTATAGGGTTATCCCAAGTGGTCGAATTGTAAAAAAAAAAAAATTAATAAAAAAAAAAAATCAATGGGGGGGATGATGTGGTCAAGATTAAATTATTATTATTATTATTTTTTTTTAATGTATTTTATTTTGGCGGGGCACCAACAACTAACCATACAAAATGATTGCCAAATATGTCAAATTTTTATTAACAGTTTTATTTTTAAAAAAAAAGTAAGCTTAATGAAATCAATTTGGAGCCTTCAAAACAAAACACATGCAACTGTCAAAAGTACTTTACATGGTTTTCATCTGGAGGGGATTAGAAGAGTAGAATAAAAATCTACATAAACATTCGTAATTAAATAATTTAATTTAATATTATTGTAGTTTTGTATGACTACGCACCAGTCTCTCTCTCTCTCTCTCTGACCCTTTTGTACCCAAGAATGTACAGTAGGTGAAGCCATAAAGTCGAAAAATGGAAAAAAAAAAACAAAAGCTCTTCTTTAAAGTGGTTTTACCTTTAATCTGGAGGGGATGGTTTTTGTAGAACATGTTTTCAACAGGGGGGGGGGGGGGTGGATCACACATCCCCACCTCAAATCAACCCCTGGTTACCCCGTACAACCCAGGTCCGCTTCACTATTGACCATACAGTGGTAACCCTGCTGCGGCAGCGCCCGACCCATGACCCCCTTATCAGCAACACAGAGCCTTAACCACCTGAGCCACCACTGCCCCTATTTAACACTAGAGTATTTTTCTGATATTATATTTAATACATAGCAAACTATCTACTCCTATGAAACATATTCTGAAACACACGTTAAACAACTTGTGATACAACTTTTTAGCAGCCTTAATTCCTGTTGTCATGCTCCTATAGTATCCTATCTAGCATCATTTTCAACCATGCATTAAAACAATCAAAAACCTTCTTATCACTGTATAGACTGATTTTCAAGTTAACCACAAGTACAATTAAAAACAAAGACTCAATCGGAGAAAACCCGATTTTTAAAGGGTAAGCGGAAAGCGCATTAATAAATTGTTTGGTATTAATAGATTTGCTGGAAATCTACCATTCATCACATGTATGACTTCTCAGGTCATTATGAGTCTTCAGAGTACTAAAAAACCTCCCCGAAAAAGATATTATTTTAAATGCATTATTTTAAAAGTATTGTGCATGGTATTATTTTTTAAAAGTTGATGATTTTTAAACCTGACTTTTTTTTAAGGCACAATGATTAACAATCGTATTTCACCATTTTTGATTTTTAATAAAAGAACCTTCGTATTCCGTTTCAGAACAGTTTCACTGCAGATGTCATCCTCCTACATCATTCTTTCTGTTTCAGTTAAACTGTCAGAACTTCCTCTTTACATTCTTGTGTATAGAATGCACTGAAAAAAAAAAAGCATTATCAAATGGAAAATGTTTCGTTGACTCACCAGGAGGCGTGTTTTGTGTGTGTGTTTGCATGGTATGTGTGTGGTTTTTGTCCTATGCAAAAGTTATAGTTAGAATATGTTGGTTAATTTAAGGGAAACACGACACAAAATAAGAAGCATCCATACAAGTGATTTCCATATAGTGGTGCAGTCAAATTATATATATATATATATATATATATATATATATATATGCATAACGGGTACATGAATACACTGAATACCTTTACTGTTTTGTAAACAGAAATTTGACTGAGGTTTAACCATAATGTCAAAAGTCACACAGTAATTTGTATATTTGGACGTGTTAGTCTTATAGAGGAAAAGAAAGGGGAAAAAATATATATATGGAAAATGCAAATACGTCAGGTATTTCAAAACGAATGCACTTTTATTAGCACTCCAAACAATGCAATTACTGACCCTTCTATGTGTTTTATTTATGTGGTATAGTGTGATAGCAAGAGTGTTACAATAGGTCCTTTATTTAGTTTAATTTATAGTTAACAGTTCAATCGGTATACTGTGATGCAATGTGTACATTCCAGCACATCCAAATGTGACAGCGGAAGACCACCCGGGGGGTTTCCTCTGGAATTACTCATTCAGACTTTCCCATGTGTTTGTTACTTTGTCAGATAATAAAGTCAAGATTATGAGTCCACATAGGGTAGCCGTTATAGATCCCCCTCTGTCATATTCATTGTCTAGCTATTTTTGTCAACCTACTGTAAATGAACAATGTGTCCTCCACTTAGTGGTGGCCAGGGTTACACAGATAAGCCTTAAATCTACTTCTCGTTTCATTCAGAGCTAATGGAAACCAAATATTACAAGTCATGGGACATTTGATTGTGCTAATGCAGTGAATATAGTGCTGATCTGTCCTCTGTTGAAGGCAAGAATCATTTAAGCAACATGTGATCAGGAAGCTCTGGTGAATGTAGATAGTAACCTCTTTGCATACTGCCAAAGTTGGTGCAGAGGTGCGAGCTCATCATTATCACTCACTCTCTCGAGTCCTCCATGCCCTTGGTATGATTATTGATCGCAGTCTTTCATTTGAAACCTGAGTAGATAATATGAATGAATAAAGGTATAGCCTTCGTTTCTTTTATAAATATTGCTAAAATAAGAAATACAATATAATGTTACTAAATTATGAAAAAAAAAAAAATGAGTTCACGTTTTTGTTACCTTTAGGCCGGATTGGTGTATAAACAAGTTCCAGTTAGTTCAGAATGCAGTAGACAGAGGGCTCACTAGAAACAGAAGATATCAGCTCATCACCCCTATCTCATGCATACTGCACTGGCTTCCAGTAAACATTTCACATTGATTTTAGAATACTACTGTTGTTGTTGTTGTTGTTGTTAGTCTTTCAGATGCTTCCGTCGAGGGGTCGCTACAGCGGGCCATCCGATCCGCACAACAGTTTGGCACAGGTTTTGTGCCGCAAGCCCATCCTAATGCAACTCTCCCATTTATCCGGGTTTGGGACCCGCACTGCATCCAGTGGCTGGGGTTTGGGCATTGGCTGGGAATCGAACCCGGGCCTTCCGCATGGTAGGTGAAAAACCCAGACCTATAAAGCAGGAAATAGTCTTGGGCCACTTTACTTTACTTTATAAGACTCTGATGTTAACATCTTGACGACAGGCAGAACAGCACATGTATAGAGGTCCTGTTGTATATCACATGCCCTTATTCACATCACCTGTTTATAGTTGTGTTATGCTCTTAACAGTTCAGGTATTTATGTTACCGCTTGCGGTATCATGTGAGTCTAGCACCTGTTGTGTTTATCATGTGTTAGAGTAGCTCATGTTAGTATCACATTCATAGTTGAGTTCCTGTTCGTGCACATGCACTGTTGTCATTTCTTGTAGTTTAATCTGACAGAAAAATGGAGGCAGTATGCGAAAGCATGGAGCAGGCACCAAGATCTCAATTCCAGTGATTGGCATGCTCCAGATTCCGCAAAACTGGTTCACAGACATTATGACTCCTTACAACAAAAATAACATCCACTTTGAACAGGTTACTTTTGCGATGGCAATTTTACTGGGAGAGCCTGGTGGAGTTTGCTAGTCCAGTATGTACAGGTATATTAGTGAAGATCCAAAGGCTGGGAAACTTTCAGGACTTGAGAAATGGCATGAGACAGATATTTTCCAAATTTAGCTATGAGTTGCCAGTAAAATATATTTGTTGGGGGGTCAGATGGTTATAGTTGGTGTGTTGCCTGGAATGAGGGAGCTGTGCTCCAAAACTAACACCAGTTCAGAACTCCAGATAGAGGCTGACAGTTCAGCCCCTATTATATTGCACAATGTTTATTTGAGAGAAGCCTGCACTTGCAATCTTTCTGTCTGTCTGGTCTGATTGTCTTTTTTTTATGTTACCTGTCTTTTCTAAAGAAATTTTATATTCTATTCTTTTCATTTCTTATCTGTAGGACTTGAGTCCAATCTCAAGACATTTCCTGCACTGACCTGGACTTGTCTTGGACTTTGTAAACTGAAATTTGTACCAGTTTATTATTTTTTATTATTATTATCATTATTTTTATTATTATTTTAATTTTAATTTTTATTAGTTTACATTTTTTTTTCTATTTTTTGGTATAGGTCTCACTTAACATGGTTTTAGTTTTGACCAAAAAAATTGTGTTGTCTTATTGCATGCACAAAGTTTGACAAGAGGTTGTTCCTTCTTGTTGAAAACATTGCCTAATCTTTGCCATGATGCATAACTGACACCAGGTATTTAAAATAAAGGCTTGGTTTAGAAATTATTTAATGTTCTTTAGGGTTGGGTTTTTCACGTGCATTTAATCTTAATCTTGGTGTGGCAAGACTTGGCTTAACTTGATCTCAGTTAGTCCTGCTCTTGGGCTCATCTTGTCTTGACTACAGCTCTACTCATCAATCTGCAAAAACTCCTCCCAATAATGTAATTGCATAAAGAAGTTTTCCTTTTTTTTTTTTACATTTATTTGAAGTGACATATAAAAGCTTGTTGAAGCTTAATTTGTACAGCCTTAGGTCATGGTGATTGCGCTACATGCTTGGTACATTTGGGTTTGGTGAATCTTTTCCTCTTCCTCTTTGCAAAAAATCTCAACCTCGATCAAGTTGACTGGGGAGTGTCTCTGTATCTACTTGTCATGTATTTGTCAAAAACATCCACGGACTGTTACCCCACACAATCTTACTGGTATGTTTTATCAAAAAGCTTAAAGTTCTTTTTGTCCGATCATAGAATCTTTCATGGCCTTTAAGTCCTATAGGTGCTTTTTGTGAGCAGTTATGTATGTGCCTCGCACCAAGGAGTGGTTTCTGTGTAGCTGTACTACCATAAACACAATTTGGGAAGGTTTTCCAGTGAAAGCCTTTAGACTTCTGTCAAAATGGCCTTTGGGTTGTTGGTCACCTTCTTGACAGTCTGGCTAAGCAACCAGTTCTAGGAAAAGTCTCAGGGGATGACAAGCAGTTCCTTTCATTGCATGGCTTTTTTTTATTAGACTTTATATAAAGAGAGAGAGCCGAGCTTTTCAGTCTTAACATGCAACACTGATCATAATCCCCGTCGTGAAACATAATCAGGAGTCTCAAGGATAATAAACAGAAGTGGAGAAAATCTGAGATCGATGTCTTAATGCGGTTATAAACCTTTGTGGAAGTCTGTTTATGTTATTTGTTTTTAACCTTAACATTTTAGCATAAAATTAATATGTGAATAAGCTGAGTGAATTCCCATGAACTCCGAACCTATCTGACTCATCCTGGTGGTCTGCTTGGGAAGTGTGTGGTGACTGGGGATGGTCCCACTTTACCATGAAGACGGTCTTGGATTTGGCCAAGGCCAACAGCTGTTTTCTGATGACTTGTGACTGCAGTTGCTCAATAATTCAGAACTGGAATTTCCTACAGTTTGGTACCTGATCCTCTAATAATGAAACTGTTCTCCATACAGTATTACCTTAAACACATTCTGTTACATTGAACTTCCAGCCTCCTATAACAAAACAGTTCTTGCTTTACATTATAGCCCGAATGAGAACGGGTTCCCTGTCGACTCTGGTTCCTCTTAAAGTTTCATTCTTCTTAGGTTTCCTTCCTATTGCCATCTCAGGGAGTTTTTTCTTGCCATATCGTCACCTCTCGGCTTGCTCAATGATCAGGGACAATCTGATCAATTTGTTTCATACTTATTTTCTCACACATTTCATACACATTTCCCTAATCTTCTTTTGATTCTGTAAAGCTGCTTGCCACAGTGACCATTGTTAAAAGTGGTATACAAATGAAATTGAATTAAATCGAAAGACCTATAGGGTATCCTTTCTGTAATGCAGACGGTAATGTTTGAAATGAATGAAGAAGTGAAAAGAAGAAGAAAACAAATACCCTCAATTTATAACTTATTCATAAAGCAGATTTGTTTCCATGGTGGCTTTAAAATAAATTTATTGCGCACACCTGAGCTGTGAAGCCTGTTTACATTCCACATCAGCTTCACTAACTTTTAGTATTGTAAGTTAATCATTAATCATGGTTCAGCCAAGTAACCATTAATCTACTAATCATACTTTAACCTCACAGGGACTTGTCTAGGCTGCACAATGCTACTTGATCATTAACAGAAAGGTTTGAATTATTAACAGTATCTGTAGCGACCTATAGGGAAACAGTAACAAAACAAATCTGCCTTTGTCGAAATCAAAACTGATTGTACGACTGTTTAAAGAGAACTGAAAACTGAAATAAGAATGGTTTGGATTCTGGATAGTTTTAAACCATGCCTTGGCTGTTTTCCTAACACGCTCACGTCAGTTTAGAAACAAGGCTATAAACGCTGTCAGCCTGCCCAAAGATAGTCACTAGTCAAGTGTGCTTTTTCTCTCAATGGTTGAACAAGGTAATGGATAGAGGCATGACAAGTTTGTGATTAGATACTAGCTCACTCACTCACTCACCTTCTATACCCCTTTATCCTGTATTCAGGGTCTCTGGGACCTGGAGCCTATCCCGTGGGGCATAGGGTACGAGGCGGGGGACACCAAGGACAGGGTGCCAATCCATCGCAGGGCACACACACAAACCGTACACTCACACACTACGGGCAATTTGGGAACGCCAACCTGCATGTCTTGGACTGTGGGAGGAAACCGGAGTACCCAGAGGAAACCCACCAAGCACGGGGAGAACATGCAAATTCCATGCACACAGAGACGGGAATCGAACCTGGCCGGCAATCAAACCCGGCCGGGAATCAAACCCGGACCCTGGAGGTGCAAGGCGACAGTGCTAACCACTACACCACTGTGCCGCCCAGATACTAGCTACTGTATAAAATTATGCACCGTGATCCTACAAGATCACACCATCAAAACAGATAAGGACAATCACACAGTCTGTACAGATAGCAATGGATTTTGAGAAAGTTAAATCATCTTACAAGAACATTAATGAATCAAAGCTTAGTCATAAGAATGATATAAATTAATCACTGATCGTTTCCCTACAAATTTTATTCTGAGCCGAGATCTGATAACTGAAGAACCAATGAAGAGGGACGTGGATGATGCTAAGTGAAAACTCCGGTTCCACTTCTAAGCATATCTTTTTTTTTTACATTTTTGTTTTTGCATAAGTAGATAAAGTTTTAAATGTCGGAAACAGACAGATCATTTTTAGTTTCTTTGGTAAGAATTTGTTTAGTGCAGTTTTCCAGATAAATTTTTAGAGATAACCAGATTTTAAAATGGAATTGAACTTTACTTCTGATTGTAATACATGCAAATAAGAAAGAACTTCCGCTCAGGAAAGCCTGTAGTTCTCAGAACTGCTACAAATTTGCCCACTTGAAGGGTTTTCTCGCTGATACAAATAGTATATGTACAGCACAGTATGCTGTATGAAATAAAAAGCTGATTTTACACTTTTTTGCTTTCAAAGATCTAAAACAACCTTGTAGGTTTTTCCTTCATGTCTGATTTTCAGGATGAAACTACACCCACGCAAGTGTATTCTTACATCAAGAATCCATTTTAGTCATGCCATGTACTGACCTTCAGCTTAGTCATTTGCTTTCGATTAAGTCTCAGTCAACATAAAGTGCAAAAAAATCTGGTTCTTCTTTAATCAACAGATTTTATAAGGTTTTCAAGCTGGGGTCTTTATTGCAGTAGTGGTTATGTGTAATGTAGATACTACATGCTTGAAAAGATCTAGTCTTAAATTGTCCCTAAGGACTGAAAATCTAATAACCTTCCTCGTCAGAAAGAATACTGTCACACAATTTTATCCACACCCTCTATTATGTGATCAAGGTATTATTTGGTACGCATTTTCCTCCAAGAACTATGTTGGCATTACTGTAAATTGAAGCTTGTTGTACAGCATTTTACACTGTTTGAGAATTAAATTCCTAGGTGGCCTGTTTTTCTATGTTTATTTACGCAAAACATTTCAGCTTACGCTGTAAAAAAAAAGTAAGAAGTAAAAAGTAAAAAAAAGTTTTTTAAGTAAGGTAAAAACGTTTAGTAAGAAGTTGCACAACTTTTTTAAGTTTACTCAACTTTTAGAGACATTGGCTGGCCAAACATAACATTTCACATTTCTGTTTAGTTGACATTGTGAACAGTTAAAAAAAAAATTGTTTAATTAAAATATTTAATCAGCTCAAGTACAGTAGTATTGCTTATGGGCTCAATGAATTATATTTCTTTAGGGTTGAATTAACCTAACTTTTCATCTATTTAAAAAAGTTAGTTGTAGCCCAGTGATGTAGTGATTGTTTTTCTATAAAAGTTAACCTAACAATATCTCAACAATTAAAACACACAAACATTACTTAAAAAAAACTTTATTCTTTCAAAACTAGTCAAAGGTAAAACAGTGATCTGCATAAACCAGCAGAATACACGTTCTATTTTGTTTAAAGGTCAATAAAAGCCAACAACACCAACAACACACTATTGATTCATTCAACATTTATCTAGTTGGAGTTTTTACAGTGTACTTGCATATGATGCTGTATTGAAATGCCCCCAACCCCCCCCCCCCCCCCCCCCCCCC
>JAOVVB010130955.1:0-12278 GCA_028570985.1 Heterobranchus longifilis | reverse complement strand
AACACCAGGTACGTCCGAGACACAGCCGTTCAGCGAGGCAGCCGACACGCACGCGTGAGGCGTCCTGTCTGGCCGGGGCGTCAGACCGGACACTTAAATGCTCTCTCCGTGGTGCGTCTAGTCTGTTTTTGAGGCTTTACTTGATTCAGGGCCTTGGCACACCCCCGATAAAGTGTTTTCCCACTCACAGAGTCCGGTGGCATCCACACCTGCTGTCTGACTTCCAGCAGAGGACGCAGACTTTCACAGTGCATAAGCTGCGGCCTAATGCACAGCCTCGGGAAACAGTCGGAGAGAGAGAGAGATAGATAGATAGAGAGAGAGAGATAGATAGATAGAGAGAGAGAGAGAGAGAGAGAGATAATTTGCTTGCCTGAGCTGAGTTTCGACAAGTTCTCCAACCTGTTGTAGCCCGTTAGGGCAAATTCTCTGTACGCTGGGTCAACACAAGTCACACTTTGTCTTTAAACAGAGGAGACAATCTGTCAGTCCCCCCCCCCCCACACACACACGCACTGACTGACATGCACACATATACCTACATTTGCAGAAATGGAGGGACAGACAAGAAACCATTGAGCGTTTAACATGCAATGACAGGTTTGCAAAAACACAGAAGATACAGAGATTATACCCTGACCCATAGCAAAAAAAAAGGGAAAATCAGCTTCAGTCAGTTTAAATTTTTTAAATTTGAAAAGTCACCCATGCAGAACTGATTGATGAGAGCTGAAGTTGTGGAGAAGAGTTTGCATGATTGCACACAACGCAATGCAACGCAATGCAACGCAATGCAACGCAATGCAACGCAATGCAACGCAATGCAACGCAATGCAACGCAACGCAATGCACGCACGCATGCTGCCATGTCAGCAGCCTTTCTTTGCATATTTCCCCTACATATTATTGGTCATCCTCTTTTGCCTGCTTGTGTTTGCATGTGTGTGTATGTGTGTGTGTGTGTGTGTGTGTGTGTGTATGTGTGTGTGTGTGTGTGTGTGTGTGTGTGTGTGTATGTGTGTAGGTGAGATGCAGGACCAGACATACCTTCCCCTCAGTGCAAATGAATAAACAGAGTTTTGAACAGATACAGATCATGTTCCTTCACCAAAAAGGTCAACTGAAAGCTAATCTGAAAAGGAAATGTTTTACTTTTATCAGTGAGGCATGAAGATAATATATTATAATGTGTTTCTGTCACTGAGTCAATATAGCCAAAGGGAGGAAAAGCACGGAGCAATTATGCAAACTAGAATTTCTGAATTTAACACTAATTTGCTGAATTGCCTCACCACTGATATTAAAATAGCGCTGTTCTTCTGATGTTAAAAAAATCGGCAAGTGTGCAGTTTTAAGCGGAAAATTGCATCCTGTCGCTCGCATGCCAGCATGTTTCTTTAGAAATCATAAAATCCCTCGCAGGGTTCCGTGGCAGACGGCGAAACAAGTTTAGTGTCTTTGGTGGAAAGAAAGATAAAACTAGGTGACAAAAGGGGAAGAGGTTAAAATGTCACTTTTGGTTTATTTTTGAAAGCCTTCCGAGCCAGTGAGTGAAAGCTTATGTTGTCAGAATCTGTCAGCTAATGAAATCCAGCTGTTGTCGAGCTAACAAGACCTGTTGCTTGAGTCCTGTGACGGCCTGCACCGCGGACAGCCATGAAGACATTTAAATTGACTCAAAAGCTTTACATAACATCGGGATTTCAGGCATTACGCTGGCATCCAAAGTGGCTTGCAGTGCAAAGATTGTAACGCTGGAATAAGCTTCGGTTTCTCACCAATGACAGCTCATTCCTGAGTCAGCTATTAGCATGTTTACCAGCAAAGTGTGATTCACACTGATATGTTCTGCACATGGGAATGTACACAGGGAGCAGAATGGATCATTTAGAAAGTTGTGATAGTCATAAGGTGAAAGGAATAGTTCAACATTTTGGTGAGGAGGCTTATTTGCTTTCTTGCAGAGAGTTAGATGAGTAGATCAATACTGGGACGATATGAAAATTTCATGTAAGGATTATCCTTGCAATCATCAACAAAATATGCTTAAAACTCTTAAAACGGCACTAAAACCGAGTGGAATTACTTCACCTTACATTTTACTTTGCTGTCACTTTTTTTTCTCGAAATATTCCAACTTTTTTCTCTAAACATCACGACTTTTTCCCGAAATATTCAAACTTTTTTCTCATAAAATTGTGACTTTTTCTTTCAACATTACGACTTTTGTCTCAAAACATAATGACTTTTTTCCCGAAATATTCAAACTTTTTTCTCATAAAATTGTGACTTTTTCTTTCAACATTACGACTTTTTTCTCTAAACATTACAACTTTTTTTGTCTAAACATGACTTTTTTTTCTCGAAATATTCCAACTTTTTTCTCAGAAAATTGTGACTTTTTGTCTAAACATTACAACTTTTTTTCTCGAAAATTACGATTTTTTTCCTCAAAACTGCATGCCTTTTTTTAAGAAACATATTTGTATTGCATCATAGGACACTAGTAAACTGCAGTCAGTTTGTGAGGATATTCACGATTATCCCGATAATGGAAATTCAACTTATTGTGAGTATTTTTTATCGTGATCTCTAATCGATACCTCTCTCATGTGTGTACGTTCAATATAAGGCTGCAGCCAGGAGCTAGTTAGCTTAGCTTAGCTTAGCTTAGCTTAGCTTAGCTTAGCATAAAGACTGGAGAAGGGGGCAAACAGCTAGCCTGGCTCTGTCCAAGGGTAACAAAATCTGCATGCACTTTGATTTTTGTACGCCTAAACAAACAAGATCTACCGTGTTAATTAGTGAGCTTTACAAGAGCTGCTGCTAGGTGGATTTTTAGAAGAACTAAAGGGCTATTCTTTTTTTAAATCCTCTGATTTATTCTTCAACGTGAGTATAGGGAAATAAGTTGCACAACATAGCGGAGTAATGTCAGGGTGTGGATTTATAAGTGAGGTCTCATGCTTTGCAGCTACTTTGAGAGTCGTCGTCAGAGGAACTGCTGTGCGTTCCACTTTCAGTCTAGCATCTCGAGAACTACGGGGTCAAAATATGTTGTTCTAGTATGCAGGTTAGCATTCTGCCTCCAGGTCAACCCAGGTACAGGTCCAGACACAAAGACAAGAGACAGAGCAAATCCTTCATTCTGACAGAACAATTTTCAGTCAGGTGCAGTTTTACAGCTTACTGATGGAAGAGGCAGAGGTGTGTCAAGGTGTGTCAAAGTGTGTGTGTCTGTGTGTACTGAAGAAATGTTGAGGCCAAACTCTTCCAAACACACGCATGCTGCTTTCCATGACTCTAGTGCAATTGTTGACTAATAAACATCGAGATTTAAGATTTTATTGTCCTACATTATAGGAAATTCGGATCGGGCTTCCATCCGCATGCTGCATCCATAAAACTCATTCCACGTACAAAAACGACGACAGGAAACAATAAACATATCCAAGGACATAATGATGTCACTGTAAAACAATGTGATGGCCCTTATGAGTCCAATTTAATAGACAGAACAGGAAGTATTCAAATGAATTCACCAAATACATTTACCAAAGTGAAAGAGCAATGGAGACAGAGTTATAGTATATAGTTGTCTTTATAGTTGTTGTTTTTGGGCATATGCCACCTGTCCAGCCAGGAGTTTTATGTGACCTAAGCCCCGACGGTTAGTAATACTACTCAATTTTTAGTTATTAAAACCGTGTTTGATTACCGCGCTTTTGATACCTCACTCAATTCTCATTGCAATTTCTATCACTGTCTTCTTAAGACTCATTTGTATTTATGTAACTTGTGCATGGGGTCATTGCATATACTGCATATGCATAAATGTACTCAAATGCCAATGTTAATGCACATTTGATATGGTTTTCAAATGTTTACTTTTTGCACGTTATTATTTTGATGCTAATGCAAACAGAAAGTGCAGAGTGCTGCTATTTTTTAATATAAAACGTGTTTTTATGAAACAAAAGTGTGATATATCAGTAGTTTTTGAACATTTTCAGCACATTTTAACAATACCGTGATCATTTTGGTCACTAATCGGGATATTACATTTTTCGTTACATCTCTAATCATGCATGATACATATAAGATACATATAAGATAAGAGAGAGAAACTAAATGTTTCCTGTGCAGTGAATCTCTCAGTATGCAAACTTATTGGTCGATAGTATTTATATGTTTTACTAGTTGGTAGACTGGCAGTTATAAATATACTGTATGTAAATTTTATGCATTCAATAATGTCTTTGTGTACTCTCCACTGTTCAGTCCTGACTTGCTGTCCTGCTGTTGTGGCAACCTCACATAATATTGTTTCACCGCCTCAAGCAAAGTGCAGGATAAACATGTGCAGCATGTGTGCGCACACACGCAAAGGAGCACCCCACCACATACACACAACACAGGTCAGGAATCACGGCCCAAATTGAATGAATTGCCACAGAAAACACGCAGGCTAATATCGAACTACAGGTGGTCATGTGAAGATCCAAAACAACAAGTCGGTGACCCAGTTTGCGTCCCCTTCTCCTGCTCAGCAAACACTTGTGTATCTGAGAGGCGCAGGTATGAAAACATTCATAGCAACTCTTTTATCATTCCAGGAGTGTTTGCTGATTGCGTAGCAGCAATACTGAGCAAATTATCTCACTATTAACAGTGGAAGCTTAGATAACAGCTATATCTGATAAGATACGGCAATGACCATATACATTTGTCAGTCAGGTTTACAGCCCATAAGCCAGTGGTGATTTTTTTTTATAGCATGTTGGTTACTTTTGCAAAAAAAGAAAAATGCATGAATATCTGGAAGATGTAGCAAGTGTGAAGTAGGGCTGCACAATTGTGCAATATCCAAATCGCAGGAGGCACAATATTTGTCACAATATGTGTGAAAATACCATTCTGAATGACATAATGACGTATACAAGTTGTATTCTGACTTAAGAAAAAAATCTTTGTTTGGTACAGATCCTCCCAAAAATCCCACCTTCATCATTTTAGTGTATTTTTCAATGAACATGAGAATAATGATGCAAATATCATCATTCTCTTCAATATCGTGAATCATATCGCAATTGCAATATCAGTAAAAAATAATTGCAGTTAGGTATTTTCCTCATATCGTGCAGCCCTAGTGTGAAGCATGTTTCTGAATTCGTAAACATACAATGTTTTGTTAAAACCAAAAATGCTATTGAGTTAGCTTGTAAAAGTCCTCACAATTCCATGTGAAATTAGTCATTATTCCACACAAAAGGGATAATTACAAGAATACTTTAGTTACTTATAGTTAGAAAAATGATTTTGGGACCCACTTTGGGACCCACTTCAATTTTGCCAAAAATGAAAAAAACAAATCAACTTTTAAAAAGGTCAGAAAATGTTATATGCTCGATCCCCTCTTTGGTGTGTGTGCATTTCAAGGGCCTTGGTGTTAAATAGTTTGAACCCCTGCTGGCAAATACAAACAGGAAGTCCCGCAGAGAAAAATGAACAATAGTGTGCGTATGGGAACTCTTCCTCCTTTTTTAGGAAGTACACTGATGAGCAAGTTAAAACCATTATCCTGTTTTGATTATTCTTGCCAGAGGCGCTGACACTCAATATCAGTGTAGATCTTAACTGTGGTGACATGGTGTGCACTGAATTTATCCTTTAGACCCAAACAACAACAACAACAACAACAAAATCTGCCTTTTTTTGGACTCACGAAATACAAAAGAGAAAAGAGACAAAAGATACACAATTCTGACAGTTAATCAACATACAAGTGAGTCCTGCTGTTTTTAACACCCCCCCCCCATCCAAACATATACAAATCTAAACCAACCCTTTACCAAAGCACCCCTCAAACAATATTAGTCATAAACATTGTTACTTTAATTCTTACAGCACAGGAAACAACTGCAGAACAGCACTGAGAGAAGAAGAAGAAGCCAACAATTATTACATTTAAATTTTAAAAAGAAAAGGACATTAAGTACTTTTACAATGTATATAATATCTATTTATATTCCAGTTTCAAAATGTAATCAGGCTGTTTGCAAGTCATGTTTTTAAATTTTTTTTCACGTACCCCTACGTCAATTTGCGTACCTCTGGCGGTACACGTACCCCAGTTTGGGAACCACTGTACTAGAGTAATACAATATCAAGGCATATAACTACATACATGTACTACGGTACATGACTAAGAAATATTGAATACTATGGGGATTTTTCACAAGAGCTTGTCTGACACTAAAGGTGATGATAAGGGTGTAAGAGAGTGAGCAAGTGAAGGCCACAGACACACACACACACACACGCACACACACACACACACACACACACACTGCAGGCGGGCAAAAAGCATCAATCAGAAATGCTGACAACATAGACATAAACATAGACATGAAATAAAAGCATAAATGTGTTGGGTCACGCTGCAGCTGTTGACTCGCTCAGGATACGGGAGTTTGCGTCTGGTTGCAAGATTCTGTCAAGATCACCACAATAAACAATAGTACTTCCGGTTTGTCCTGTCAACATAAAAGTCTTATTTATAAACGTTGCAGCATTTCCACCCCCAAGTAAAGTCATGTATTGTGAGTTTGATTCATTGTTATGGTGGTCATTTGTAATGTGCAGTAAGTAGGAATTTGACACGACTGTATCCATTCTATTATATATAGTTTATGTTTAGGGAATCCACATCTGTATATCTCTATATAAGTATATTTAAAACAAAAATTGTTTGTTAATTACTTAAAATAACCAATAATAATCATATTTACAGTGAATTTACAGTGAATAATTGTACTTCCTTGGGTCAGCAAGGACTTTTAGTTAGTCATTGTAGGAGAATAAAGACTAAAACAAAAAGTAGCGGCCCTTCTTTGCTTATTTTATCAAGAAGACTAATTCTTTATCTAAAAGTAAAAACAAATGCTAGAGCCACTGATCAGTTTAAACAAATGAGACAATAAAAATAATAAACTGAACACATTGTATTTGTCTTTCTCAACACCCTTTATTCATCCTCATTAAAACAAAAATGACATATCCACTGACTGTTTATAATTGTAGGCTATAACTCTATAACTGTTGTAGCAAACCAGAAAAAGGTGAGAGAAGTTTCCTCTCCCTCCCGAGCTCTGTTTGTTGGACTCAGCAGGAGCACAGCTGGATCTCTGTCGGATCAAACACATGCAGACTGCTGTCTCTACGAAATAATAACACGGGACAACAAATAGGAGGTGTGGCGCGAGTAAATAGCGTGAGAGCTGCAGGATGTACTCACAAACACTCACAGTCTAAAAAAATGGGATTATGTATTCAACAATAGCGCTGTTCACTAGATTAAACACACGTAGGTGGGTTTATGTGACTTCACGTGGTGCTGGTGGTTGGTTGTTCCCAAAGTAACTAAGTACATTTACTCGCAGTACTCCTACATAAGTACAATTCTGACGTACTTGTACTTCACTTGATTATTTCCATTTGATGCTACTATACTTCTACTCCACTACAATTCAGAGGGAATTATTGTACTCTTAGCTCCACTACATGATACCTTTAGTTACTAGTTACTTTGAGATTCAGATTAATAATACAAACTATATTCAACAAATACATGATGATGTAGTATAAGGAATAAGGATACGACTTTATTGATCCCTTGGTGAAATTCACAAGCAAGCGAGCATTACATACAGTTAAAACATAAGCCACAACTTTAACATTAAAGGTCACATATTGTATAAATTAAAAAAAAATAATAAAAAGGTAAAAAAAAAATAAAGTGAGATGTCCATGTCTTTTTTTTTATTATAAAGCAGGTCTAGGTGCTATATAAATACTGTGAAAGTATCAAAACCCTCAATCCATGGAGAAATACACACAGCCTGTATTCAGAAAGTGTGCTTTTAAATGAACCGTCAGGACTAATGCAAGGTTGTGATGTCACAACTCTACTATATATAGGTAGAAAGCGGTGCTACAGTGCTGTTACAGTCATTCTCCGGCTGCAATGACGGTGCAGAGACGCTGAGAGCGCAGATGCGGAAGACCTGGAGAGGCTGGCCAATCAGAGCAGACTAGGCTTTTTCAGGAGAGAGGCTTAAAGAGACAGGCACTAAAACTGAGTGTTTTAGACAGAGGGTATGAGAAAAATACTGTGTTTTATTTTTAACATGAAAGCATGTAAACATGTTCTAATAGAAACTCCAAAAGTATAAAGCTGAAATTGAGCATAATATGGAACTTTTAAAGTAGTCTGGTGGGTTTATCAAACAGTGCCGGGATAAAGCCTTATCCGCACAGGAAGTCCATGTCTGTGTCCGTGTTCCCATTACCAAAGTCGATTCGCTACGAGAAACAAACAACAATCTCAGAGTTATCAACCTACAACACTGAAAATGACAAGTTTTGAAGATTTGGGTCGTGCAATAAGGCAGACCTTCTCTGTTCTTTCAGTGAATGTTTGTAAGATATAAAAAATAATATGTTAAACATAATTTTTGTGAAGGTGTTCCACCGAAACGGCTTCCTTTCACTATTTTGCAGCGGCACCGTCGGGATGTGACGCCGCCCAGGACGATTCTGTATTTTAAATTAACAACAGTCTGTTATACTTGACGACGGTCATCTGTTCGGAAATAACAGACCTCGGAATGTGGTGATTGACCAATCAGAATGCAGTATTCAACAAGGCCGTGTAATAAAATTCAATAATATGATAGGCTACATTATTCTGAAATGGCATATTGTGCATAATGAGTAGGCTACTTTAACTTTTCGTATACACATGAATGCACGACTTTTACTTGTATTTCTTCCACCACTGGTCTTTCCACAACAAGCTCAGGAGTGTTTTTGTTTTACTTTGAAAGGACACCTCTTTTCCTGTAGCTAATATCCGGGTTAACGGCGTGTAGTTTGACGCAGCAGCACGTCGGTGAAAGCCCTGCCGTCGCCTTGTCGAGTCATCGCCAGAGAAGAGCAGAGAACAGACGGAGCCGCCGTCCCATGGCTTGAAAACGGGGAATAACTGTGGATTTATTGCGCCACACAAGCCAAGAAGAGCAAAAGGGCGGTCACAGGAGCGGACTGGACGTTTATACGGATGCGGATATAGCATCTTTGACAGAGACTTTTGGTAGCGGCTGCAGACCCGGACACAGACAACAGAGACAGACAGAAAAGAAGTACCAGAGCCGCCGCGACACCAGCGAGCGAACTTGGCTTCTCTGCCCCGGTGGGAGGTGTCTGTCTGTCGGCTGCGGCTTGCTGCACATACCGCCACGCTGTTCGGACCTTTTAAGAAGAATACGGTTGTAGCTAAGTTTTTGTAAATAGCTTCTTTTTTTTTTCTAGGGGTTTTCGGCAACCAACTGTGGCTTTAATGTGACGCACTATACTGACATTTGTGCTGTGTCGGAGCGGACCCCCACTGCAGAGGAGCTTTTAAATCCAAGTTTTTCTTTTACCTTCATATTTCGCTGCAAATACAACCCACACCAATGTAAAAGGTAACGGCACATTTTTGTTTTGTTTTATTACAATGCTTTCTACAAATCGTGACTGGCTGTTGCTTGTGTCTTGTTTTTGCCTGTAGGCAAAGTTAGCTGCATAGCCTCGTTTTTTTGAGTTCCTCAACAGGCAGCAGTGAACCCCTCACTGCATGGTTTGCTGCACAGTTTTCCTAAAAAACCTGACATTTATCATTGGCTTGCACTCTTTCAAGCCCGGTTAGTAACTTGCACACACTTTTATCCCCTTTAAGATTCGTATATGTTAAGATATATTTTGTCATAAGGTTGCTTATATCAATAATAAGCTCTTTAACGACTTTCATGCCTTTTTCCCCGGGACTTTTAATTGCTCCTGTTCTCATTTTAACAGGATGCACATCTTTTTTTCATTAGGTTTTAATGAGCCAAACTAAACGAATGGAATTAATTTAACTGTTGGCATAGACTGGTGATGAGTTGATGTTTCTTTTAGCCATCTACTTTTATCTGAAAAGTAAGTTTTACCATCTAATTTTGGCCATGCTTGAATATGTGCATTACTGTATATAGGAGCTTGTTAACAGAGGAATTGACACCTGTAAAAATACAATATTAGTAAAAAACGGTGTTCTTTTTTCATATTGTATAAATGTTTAAAGTCAATATTTATATAATTTTCTTGCAATACACTTAGACTAATTTAGTTATGAAAAGACAACTCTGATTGGTCGAAGCAGCACACCTGTTATGCATAAATCCTTACATTGCTTAATTATTTAACACTTAATTATTTAAATTATAGCCTAATGTTGCACACTGTACCTTAAAATTGTCATAGGCTTTTGTTGCTGTTGTTCTAAATGTATGTTCTGTTTTCTGGCTGCCCTTGTGTCAAAGTTTTTGACTCTGTATGGAAGAAGACACCCCCTAGCTGTTGTGAAATCACTGTAAAAACATCTTCTCATGGCTCATTTCTTAAATAAGCTACATGTCAGAATCACAACAACAAAAAGGCAGCCAGCAGTAAATGGTTGAATAAATGGCATCTCCTAGAGCAGCCAGGTACCATTAAATGTAAAATAGGGGTTATTTCAGGAGAAATTTAAAAACCTGTTAATAACATATCATTATACAAATAATGAAACAGCATACAAAGCTGCACAGGACAGGTATATTATACCTGGTGGCCTTAAGGCACATACCTACAATGTCTAATTCAGTGCTAATCCTTCACTTCCCTTAATTGAGACAATATATAGTAGCCTTTGGGGCCAAATTCATCTCTGGTGTTATGCATGGTCACTACTTAAAGGAAATGAAAGTTAAAAGTATCCTCTTAATCTGAACAATATCATGGGTTATATTCTATGTGTTGCAGATCAATCTGACTTATTAACATGATGACCTTTTGGCTTTCTTGCAGACTTTGCAGCTTATGTTTTCAAGCGGTCGTACGCCATCTGGGTCGATATGTGAAAGTGGTTTGTGCAGTTTTTGCAGTTTACAGACACACTTACGGTCTCTGCAAAGTCGCTTAGTGCAGTTTAAATCCCCATTAGCAGGGAACAGATTTAATTGAAGAATCTCTGATAGATGACTAAACAAAAATGTGGCAATTATTCTGCGTTTTTTTTCTTTTCTTTCTGCGTCAGTGTCGATAAGACTTGTGAAAACTTGTTGTTTTAAACATGAATTCATGCACTGTGAATGAACCATATTTCTTAGGAATTAGTAATGCGATATGACAGAGTAATATACTTGTGCGCTGTCCCCAGTCAGATATGCGTCTAGTTTCTGTGTAGTGCTTCTATCTCTGTCGCTGTGAGTGCCCCCTCTCCTCTCATGCTAAGCTGCTGAATTGCCACAGAGTAGCCTAACCTTGAGGTCAGCCCGGCGGTGGTGACTTTGGGCTAAATTTGGAGCGTGGAGCAATTAGGCGCACACTCTGCTGCATCACTCCACTGCATTAACTACAAAGGGGCAATTGGGAGGGAAAGGTTCCTGCGTGATGCCGATCTCTCTCTCGTTAACGAGCGTGAGTTGGAGATTAAAGTCAAATATTCTCTGATAAAAAGAGTTTTTTTGTGGCTGCATCCTCTTGCTTAAGACAGTGCTTTAATGCAGGGCTGCAACGAACGATTATTTTCATTGTTGATTCATCTGTCGATTATTTTCTCCATTAATACGTTTTTTGGCGTATAAAATGTCAGAAAATGGTGAGAAATGTCGATCAGTGTTTCCCAAAGCACAGGATGACGTCCTCAAAAGTCTTGTTTTGTCCATAACTCAAAATATTCACATTTAAGAAGCTACAATCAGAGAATTTTGACCTTTTTTTACTTAAAGAAATACTCAAGTCATGTGCCCCTGGAGAGTAAAACCATATTTTTTTGGAGTCATACCTCAAGAATGACTGAAAAGAGACAAATATTTACTAAATATATTGCTGGTAGCAGGTAAAAAGCCTCTTATGAGGAAATGGTTATCGCAGGAGTGCCCAACTTGAAATGAATGGACATTACAATGGATACAAGATAACGGCATATGTTAAACATAAATTGGAATTATTTATATCGTGCTGGGAAAGATGGGTTGATTATGTAAGGCCCCACAGACCAGACTGTATTTTTGCAAATGTATGATTATATGGTAGAGATAAGATCACTCTCTGTGTGTTCATATGTTTCACTGTTTTTCTTTTTTTTCTTTCTTGTCACAAATCTTATAATGCGGCATTTCAGACAAACATAACTGGATGCATACAATATT
>JAOVVB010130927.1:0-12280 GCA_028570985.1 Heterobranchus longifilis | reverse complement strand
ATCCCTAATCACGTGATAACAAGTGGTTATCGTAAAACATGTTTTATTCTATTCTATTAATATTTATTATGATATTGTATTGTAAGTATAATTTTGGTGTGGGTAGGCCTGTCACGGTAACTATTTTTGTTGGACCATATATTGTCATTTTAAGACCATGGAAAGTTTCCAACTCTTTTGCAAAAAAAGTAGGTCAAAATTCCCAAGTTTAACTTCCCATGGAAAGCACCCCTTTGCAACCCTCCTCCTGAATCTACAGTTAATAAAGGCTCCAACCAACGCTCAAGCTCCTTATCAAGGTCAACAAATCTGGAAAATTTGTGATATGCACTGAAGCGTCAAAATGGGACCATCTTAATGAACCATTCAGGATGCTACTGACTCATTAAATTCCATTTTCTCATTAAAGCTAATTAAAAAAAAGTGAGATTATTTGACCTTCTATAACATTACCAATTCCAACCAATTAATATCAAGACTTAATTCTACGTCCACTGCAGATAATAAGTCACTGGATATCATGCGCCATGTGGATAGCATCAACCGGCTCTGAGGTGGTCACTGTCGCACACACAGCTGAGGTTGTCTTCAAGCTAACATGCTATTTCAGGCGTCACTACATTATCTATTAAAATTCTCACACTGAGTAAAGTGCAGTACAGCTGCCTTGTTGTATCGAGTGAAACAAGCGTGTGATGAGGCATAGAAAAATTCTCTCCGCGTCTCTTCCTTTTGAGCCCAGGGTAAAAAGCAAATCTAATTTCAAATATGTAGAGTTCATGGTAGAACGGAAGATCATTATTATGTTCTCATATTCCCCTGTGAAGTACAGTCATATTCAAAACTGAAATCCTAATTATGTCCAATGTGAAACCCTCCAATTAGTGCATGGGCATACCTCTCCACAATGCTCCGCTTGTATTCTGCACCCAGTCACCTCACCATTTGTCCCTGGAAGTTGTATAACTCCTCATTCGACATTAAATGGAGGTCAGCACGAGCTCAGTTAATAAGGGCATCGGATGGTGAACAAGCATCGCCTTTCAGTATAATCGCAGTCCTCGCATTAAAAATCGGAAGTGCTTTACCCTCAACTGGAGTAAAAACTCAAGTGGCATTAATGTGATAATTTGAGACTGTCCTCCACAGAAAAAAAATGACACCACTTGTCATTTGTACAAGCAGTAATTACAGACTGCGTTTGATGTTTTATTGTTAGGCGGCGCCCTCTGGTGTTCACAGATATCATCGTGGGACCAAAGCAGGAAGTCATGTAATGTATGTAGAGTGTGAAAGACCATTTAGGACAGGCGGTAGGGGTGGTGGATGGGTCCGACAAACACAGGACACCAGAGTTTGTTTACCTTGCACGGCAGCTGCACTCTCGCGGCATCTCAAGATCACGCAAATCCATCTCGTCAGGCTCCAAGTGAAGTGTTTGTGTCCAGTGCGGACTAATCGGTGTCCTGTGCGGAGCTATCGGTAGCAGCGGGCGTGGTTTAGGTGTGTGAGCTGCATGACAAAACAACAATGTAGACGCTGCAATACAGCAATAGCGTCGGTTATAACAGAACTGGAGAATATTTCTTAATTAAAAGAAGAGCAAAGAACGACACTGAAGGCTTTTCTGCACTTCTCCTGACTGACTTCGACACAAGTTTGATAGACAGATGGTTCGCCCAATCACCTGCCAGGTATTTTGTGAAAGTGCCTGCCCTTTTCCAAACAGTTTCTAATGACAGCTTCTCACATGGTTTTGTGAAAACGTTCTGCGTCACATGTGTGATTACATACTTTACGTATACACGGAAGTGAGTTAACCTAACAAATATACAAACCGCAATCTTTTTTTCCAAATGTACAAAGTTGTTTTCTTGCCTAGTCCATTTTTACAATGTCAACGGTGTGTTTAACACCACGAGTATAACGTTTAGGTATGAGGACGGAAAATGCTCACATGGGTCATATTTACTCCCACCGCTAGGGGCATTATTTTAGTAAACACTTGTATGGGTCATATTAGAGAGGAAGAAATTACATATATGGTTGTGTGGTTTGGAGGACTTGTTGGGTAATCAGCAAGGTGATGGAACAACATAGTAGGCAGATTGGAAGTTACATCACATCACTTGTGACCTTTCAGGATGAATTCCTCCAATCCAGTGCCAATGATTCAATCAGCCGAGCCTGAAACCGCTCCAGCTGGGACACACATTCCTGCTGCGGACACAGACATGCGTTGATAATACCGTACCACAGTTTGGGTTGTGCAACTCTGTCATTCGGAGCCCTGGAGGAGGTAATAGGAAATGAGATGTGAGAGTATTTGAGAAGGAAGTTGTTATTTTAAAGTCATATACTGCTGCTTTAGATGAGCCTCCCCACGGTGAAAAAAATTGACTTTTTCCCATGTGTACCGAATGACGACGTGAAGCATGAATAAGTTATAAGTGAAAGTTGAGCTCTGCGACCTCCCCTGCTCGCATCCCTGCAGTGTAGTGCTGCTCTGTGTGTACTGTATGTGTGTGTGCTTAATGTAATGCAATGCTTAATGTACTAAAGTCCACCTGGCAGTGAGAAAATATATAGATTCATGGGCCTGCCATCACCTATGACGGGGCAAGTGCACACACTCACACGTGCACACACATAAAAAGTAGGAAGTGGGAACATCTCTCTTTGTTTGTAGTGAATATAAAAGTGTATATCCTCTATGGCCATGAAAGGAGTCAGAGATGTGAACTGGGGGATGCAGATGACTATGAAAGAGGAATCGGAAGCTGGAGCACTAATCATAGCACATGCATTTTGTATGAAGGTAGGGAGGGGGCTTCAGTACAGTCTGATGGCAGTGTGACTACAGTATAAGACAGTCATGAATTATAAATGGAATAAATGATGGTCTCAGTTGGATCATTAATGGTTTTAATTATTAATCAAATCTTTTGGGCGCAGGTGTGATTTTAATCGTCCTAAGTAATCTATTTTAGGAAGTTTAGGGCTTCTTAAAGGCGTCCGACATCCAACTGTAAATTAAAGCTACAAGACACTAACGGATGGGCCCCTGATTCTCAACGGCACATGTCCGGGGTTCTGGCGGGATGCCGGTCGAGGTGGCAGTGCATTTCTGCGGCCATCAGACGTTGCGCGATGTGCGTGCTGCTGGAGATGATGTGTTGCAAATTGCGTCACTTCCTGTGTCCACTATGTGGCACATGGCACTACACACTAATTATACGTCAGTGTTGCACATCATGTGCAGAACAGACCATGTAAATGTCATGCAATTCGGATGATGGTTGTCATATAAGGCCAACTTCCTGTCTCCAGTAGGTGGCGATGGGACGATGAGTCAATATTTGTGTATATGTAGACGTCTTCAGGCCGGGAGTCTTGTCAAGCATTGAAATTTAGGGCAGATTGGACAATGTTCATCCGAGTTACAAGCATTTTCTGTTTCATGGGGAGATATCGTTCTTTGATAACACAATCTTCATAATAAAGCATCATCAACATCTTAAGACTTTTCTGACCACAGGTTGATCTGGTCAACAGGCTAGAGTACATCAAAGTATAAAACATGTAATTTCCTGTGGTCAGTAGGGGGTGCTATGGCAGTAAGTTAATATGGTCACATAGATGTCTTCAGGGTGAGACTCTTATCAAACATGTGAAGTTTGGGGCAGATTGGACAATGTACAGTTGTTTTATAACAATTTTGTGTTTCATGGCGAAAAGCGACACTTTGCTGCCACGCCACTGTAAAAGCGTTGCATGAAAACTCAAGCTTTTAAGAGCTTTTCATCTGAAAGGTCTTTAGATTGTACTGACCAAATGTGAAGTCCATCAGGTAATATCTCTCGGAGGAGTTCATTAAAGTACAGAGCATGGAAATGTCGAAAAACGCACATAAGTCAAGATGGCCGACTAATTGTTTGGTTTTGGATTTCGCTCTAAGAGGCTTTTTTGTTTGTCTCCTTATGTTACATATGTGTACCAAATTTCATTAATTTCCCTCCAATGTAAAGTTAGGAGCTTGAAATTATGGGGCGCTAGCGAGCCAATTTGCCACACCCACTTCTGAAAACCATATGAAAACTTTCACCACCCCCGAATTTTCTGCAAAGTTTCATGAGTTTTGGAGCATATTAAGGCCCTCAAAAAGGCGATTAATTTGCAGAATGAGAAACACATCAGTTTCGAAATGGCCCTCGCTGACCGATGCTTGTTGGCGCACAGGCCCTAATAAAAGTTTGTCTCACCCAAGACTGGAACCTGTGATCGCTCTCAAATTGATTGATAAGGTTACTCCTCCTTAATGCATGTTTGTGAATATCAAGATTCCCTGACGTCCTCACCCAAAAACCAGCTGTGTAGGTCGTCTGTGCTAGCAGCTTATTACTTATTATTAGTCATAGTAGTTATGGTGTATAAAGACCGACAAAGTCTATTTAGGAGGGGTGGTGCATGGATCAAACAAACACAGGGCTTTCACCCAGCAGACCAGTGTTCGTGTCCCATGTGCAATGAAAAGTCAACAAGTTATTTTAACTTAACCGTTTTGTTATGTGGTCACACTGCATTATGTTAGGTGACGTCACGTCATGTCTTTTCCTAAAACTAACTAGGTAGTTTAGTTGCCTAAACCTAACCAAGTAGTTCTGTTTCACAATGTTAACCACGGTCATGTGACCTTGATGATCATGTGTTTAAAACGACAATGTCGTTTAGGTATAAGGACGTGTTGAAGATTGCATATATAGTTGAACACTCTTTAAAGAGGAGCTTGATTTTCTTTTTTTTTATACTCATACCCTTTCATCTGAGCGTTTGAATGACAGAAATAGAGCATATAGACATCACTGCACCTTTTGATGATTGATGCAATAGCAAGGCAATGAAAGAGAATCTTTACAAACATATGAATATGTGCAGGCTATATGCAACCCCGTCTCTTAGAAATCACATTTACATATCCCCATTCTGTTTTGCTATTTATATTTGGATGGGACACGTGTACTAGTTGCTGCCTGGATTATGTTCACTGCTAACTTTTTAGAGTTCAGGAAGTGTTAGATTTATGTCTCGCACACAGCGTAGGATGGTGACACCAGAGAGCAGAGTTCACGTCCCGACTCCTGCGTGGTTTCGCTCACAAATAGAATAAAGAAAGTGGAGGAGGCTCAAGAGGCAGATACAAATATCTTTGTCACTTCTAATGCTGTGTTTGGACAGGCAGACAGCATGGCACACAGACAGGTAGACGTGCTGGCCCTCAGAGGTGCATCCCAGGGGACAAAGCTTCTTAAAGCGAATGACATTTGATTCCAACACGGTTGCTTGCCCTCTCTACATGTCTTGTTTCTCGATCGAGCTCAAGCTGTCCCCTCAGGCTGAGCCGACACCTCGTCTCTATTCTTCTAACATCAGCACAGATAAATACTGCCAGCCGTGGACACACAGGGCCAGTCTCACACACGCGCACACACACACGCACACACTGACCTCAGAGGTTCAATCAATAAACCACCCACAGCATTTTTCCGAAGCTGTGTGTGTGTGTGTGCGTGTGCGTGTGCGTGTGCATGTGTTTAGTTACTGCTCTCCAAAACAAACAAGGCAATCTATAAGACCATTAGTGATATTGCATTACTCTCCCTTGGCATGCACAGCTCCATACATCCCAGTACGCTTTATCTGTTTGCACAAAGGAATCTAACAATGGAGCTAAAAAGAGAGTGTGTTTGACCCTTCCTTGGAAAGAGCATCGCCTCCTTTTTAACAAACATCAAACTGTAGATGCAGCAGCTCATGAAGAGGCCCACACTGAATTGTGGTTAGACAAAAGTTGGCTCACCGTTACGGCAATTCAATAAATAAATGTTCATGGGAGCATAATCGAGTGTGTGGACTCTATTTCTCTGTTTTTTACATGTTCTTCTGTGCAGCACCTAGTTTTTGTCGTTTGGATGTGCGTGCTTTTGTAAACTTTTCCCTGCCCTGTGAATGGACCAAGGTTGCTGCAAGATTGGTTCTTTTCAATTATTTTTTACTGTTTACTTCACCACATAAGAAACAATGCAACATTTACATTTACTGCATCTTTATATTGTCTTTTTATTGTCATAATGGAAGAAATATAGGGAAACTTGCTAAACATGCAGTTATTGCCGTGTTAATGCAACACTGCTTTCTGGTAAAAGTTTTGCAGACTGTCATACCAAGTGATGAGTCAAATTAGACAAATTAGGTCTGGGCGATTTGGCCAAAATCTTCTATCCCGAACCACACAGTAAAGCCTACTTTTGTATACTCTTGTGTGAATTAAATACTTGACAAATGAAAAGTACTGAGCATTTTTGCATTTAATTAAGAACATAAGTGCAAAATGAACATACATTTCAAGTGAAATTATATAGAAAAAAAAGATTCCAGCTATACACTGTTTACATGCATGCACAAATACAGAGTAATTGTATTTTGAGAGAAATTTCAGTTAGTATGTGCTTGTTATTGTCAATTTAGACGACATAATTGTGTATCACAATATAAGATTATATCAATATAGGATTCCATTGAAGGACGATACATTATCATATTGAATTATCGCCCAGCCCTATACTATAAATACAGTACAGGCCAACAAAATAATAAACCCATGCCTCGATCTACTTAAAATTAAGAATAATTTTTCTACATGCTTAAGGAAATACATATTGATCGACTGCAGCAAGATGCACTGCGATTTGGCAGAGGTAACATCATTTGTGATGCTTTTACAGTTCAGATGGAACTTAAATAGTTTAATTACCCTCCAAGATATTGAGCTGAATCTCGCCTTTAGCACAGCATTTGGTTACAATTTTCCAAAACAGTGTGGTTTCTCAGTGACTGTGATCCTGTTGACTTGACACATTCCTTCTGTGGTTTTCCCAGAAAGACTATAAGTGATCAAATCTCCAGTAAACGTCTATCAGACTGCTTTGTTTTGTTCAGACAAGCACGCAAATCCAATTGTTTTTTTTTATAACCGATCATAAAGGCTGGCTGGTCCACTTTATATTTTACAAGCCTCCACACTGGATTTGTGTTTGGACATTATAGCCTGTTGCTGTCATTACTATATTGGTTGTCTTGGGAACAATATATTTGTACACGCTTAGATTGTGTTTTATGACTGAAAACACACGGTGCACCACAATGTTTTGATTTTTTTTGGAGATTTATTGGTGGTATGAAACATCTTAACTTTGTCTCCATTCCTTTACTGGCTAGTCTTCATTTTTGTTGCCCTGTTGTCGTTAAAGCCAGATAAGATTTATTTTTTGTTTTTTCAGTTGAGCAGAAGAAGTCGAAAACACAGCTTGAATTTTCACCCCAAAACATATAGTTGTAATGAATGTGAGTGCACTGGTATGTGTTGATGTTTTGCTTACAAATCCCAACGCTGCACAAAACATGCTCTCCATAATTAGGCAGCATCTTTTACTGTTATCACATGATGATGCAGTGAAAAAAAGTGATTGTTTGTAGCCACATTTGTAATGTTGAACTTGGGGGTGGGCGATATGCCCAAAATCTTCTATCCCCATTTGGTAATTTCATATTTCGATAATAATATAACAGGATATAGCATGTTTTCTATATGCAATAACCATATAAATAACCTATTTTTGTATACTCTTATGTGAGTTAAATACAAATTCAACTACTGAGTATTTTCTCATTTTATTAAGAACTTTAAAATGAACACATCAGGATCAGAACATAATGAAATAAATATTGCCGTAACGTAGCATGGCCGCTGTTTTTTCTCACCATCATGAGAAAAAAATGTATAATGTTGCCTTCTTCCTTGTCGCTCAGCCCTACTGATGTGGGAGAAGGACTTTATCTCAGTACATCACAATATGTGCTTAGGTATGTAAAATCATGGGTTGTGTAATCCAGTTGATGGTAATCACAGTGAATGTGGTAATGCAAAGCTTGATTATAAAACCAAAACTGCAATTTTCAAATGATATTCCCTCAAAATATTTCAGATAACATTTTCCGAGTTCACATTGGAGTGAATGTGCTTGTTATTTCCACTTTAGACAACATTAAGTATCACAAAATCTTGATAAGATTTTTTTTCGCGATATTGATTCCATTAAAATAAAAAATAAAAAATCTATCATATTGAATTATCGCCCAGCCCTAGTTGAACTACACTCTCCCATCTCTGGGTACGGCTCTCATGACACTGTTCTCCCAGTTTATGAATTCTCCACGAGGACACATCGATCCACTTCTGCTTGTAGGCCAGACATTGACTCTGAGCTTCAGATAATCAAAGAGCCAATTAATGCAGGCGTGCACACACCCAGCTCCAGCGTTAATCAATGGCGTGCTAAGCTGCACAGGCACTGACTTTGTGAACTAGATGAGACAAATAGTGTCAGCTATTATATTGTTGGGAATGATCTTATTCAAATTACCTTCTGTTGGTATTTAGGAGGCCTTTTCTATTGTATTTTCTTTTGTTGATATCACAGATCAGGTTTTGTTGACTCCAACAGCTATGCAAATGATCAATCAGTCAAATCAATGTCTTTCCTCCAATGGCAATATTCCTGACTAGTGGTCGACCGATATGGGTTTTTCAATGGCCCATGCTGATATTTAGAGGGCAGGGCGGCTGATGGCCGATTTTTTTATTTTATTTTTTTTTGCATCTGATGAAATAGCCTATAGCAATTTAAAATTACTGAACTTAAATTTACATTTATTTAACACTTATTCAGCAGATAGCAGCATCTCTTTTTTTCTGAAATATATAAGTGTACATAAATAAAAACAATGTTTGTGCACAGGACCACCAAGCACCATCTCTTTGTTTTTTGGTCCTTTTGTAGATCTGCATCAGTCATAATGTTTCAAGAAAAGTGAAAAATGAGAGAAAAATGTTTACAGAAAAAAAGTTGTAATTTTTCGAGAAAAAAATCCTCTGCACTTTAATCGGCCTTGTGATCTCAGATAATCGGCTGATGCTGATTAATTGGTCTATCCCTATTCCTGACACCATGGGCCATTCATTAATTGTATTTACCTTACTCATGGTCACATGGGGCAGTATCCTCTTACATTACCAAGAAATTGAGACACATAAAGTTTGCCATTTAACCAGATTTTGACAGAACTTGTAAAAAATAATGATTGATCAGGGCCCCAGTTTCACTATGAGCTTTCTGGTTTCTCATAGAGCTATGGGAGAAATTAAATAAATGAACCAATAAATGTGGTTTTCTTCCTGTAACTCCTCATGGAGCCTTCTTGAGAACTATTTTTGTCCAGTACATTTCTGTAATTTATCTCCAGATAGTGGGGTGGATTGATAGGATGGATGCTTCAGAAGCACTTTGGTGCCGCTGATGTCTTGCGTCTGGTGTGAATTTTTCCGTAAGCTATGTTCATACAGGCAGCAGCATAACTCACTCGATCATTCGACTGCGGCTGGGAGTTGGATCAGCATGGCTGCCAATACAAAAGAAGAGGCAACTTTTTTTTTTTCCGTAATACAATGCATTGTTACAGCCATACGTGCAAGTGCACATTCCTGGTAGATTACTTTGTAACATAAACACTTTACTTCTACTCTAACTGGCGACTGCTAACTTTCCAGAGTTGTAAAATCCTGTCTCATAGTATTATAGTCTCTGTGTAGTGTTTTGGCGTCCGATTCAAACTCTGGTTTCTGTCTGAATGCCCCTTTACATAGTAAAACTATACACTCCACTTGAGTTGCCTCATGTGGTACAATTTAAGGTCCACACAGCTTTTTAGCAAACAGTCCTATAGTTTACCATCATCTAACTGAAAGTATTTGTATGTCTGTCCTTCGATCTTGTCACCTGACCAACTTCACATTTGGCAGTGAGTGTGAGCTCTTGGGATCTGTGCTTATATACATACTGTGCATATTGAGAGGGGACCCCTATTAACTGGTATACCACCAAATGACAAGCTGGGTACAGCTCACCTTCTGTTGCTCGCTACAGTACATCCAAAAAAAGATTAAGAAAGATAGATCGGGGATGTTACATTGTAGCAAACTCAAACATTTGAAGCATCAGCAATGTAACTTTCCCAATGAACACTTTTGTTCCCGGAAATAGCCTGGTCCCAAAAGCTAGCTGTTAGCAAATGGCGCATATACTCACATATTTGCGTCCCCTAGCATTGCTACGTGCATACATTTGAAAAGCTACTAAATTGCATGTAGTCTGGCGGGCTTACCCAACAGTGCCTGGATAAAGCCTTACTTCCTGTCCATACAGTAAGTATGTGTTCCCGTTCTCAAAGTCTGTTCGCTACGGGAAACAACAAAAAACAACCTCCGAGCTATCAAGCTACACGCTGAAAATGGCAAATTTTGAAGAAGATTTTGATCGTACAATAAGGAAGGCCTGCTCTGTTCTTTCAATGAATAATAGCAAAGATCTACAAAGAATATGTTTACAACATGTTTGTGTAAATGTTCCACCAAAACAAGTTCCCTCCTGACACTATTTTGCAGAATCACCGTCGGGCATGGCGATGCCCAGGATGCAGTTGTGATTGGTTTAAAGAAATGCAAACAGGCCAGGGAGTTTTTTTTCCCTATCCAGGAGTGAAACGCACTGGATCCAGACCTTCTTCCAGCAGCGCTGTGGAGATAGGTCTGGCTGTGCACGACTAAATTGCATGCAACTCTTTAGGGCTGAGAGAGCGACTCCTGAAATATTGTAGTCTATTCAAGATTCATTCTGAGTTCTCGTAGCGGTATCTCTACCAGGTTCCCAGCACATTTAACAATAGTAAGACTCCACGATTGTCCTGTAGTGGCTGGCACAAGCACACAATGTATTGAGAGGAGTTGGATCGCCAATACAGCCAAAGCTGCAGTGGAGCCAAAGCTGTGTGTTTAGCAGAGACGGAACAGAGCAGAGCACTTGACTAGTTCACGGTCCATCTCATCACCAAGTGTCTTTGGCTCTCTCAAGCTTTGTCATTGTGCAGATAAACATTCAAGTGCCATGTTTGGTCACCCGGAGAACAAACCAGCCCATTCATACAGTCCAATACCCCGAGGGTGGATGAAAGGGGGTCATTGCAAATAAAATGCCTCTACTTGCATTTAAAACTCCCCCTCCTTCTCCCCTCCCTGTCCTTTCTCTCTATTCAAACTCATTTTCTCGACAAGGAGGTGGCGAGGAGCCAGAGTTCGGCTGCTGAGGAGCTGAAACGTGAATGCCAAGCTCTCGGGTCCTCAGCAGAGAGATGGGATTTTATAGCTGGAATGTGGGGGGTTTGGCTGGGAATGAAAAAGATTGGACACATTGGCAGCTGCTGATGCCAAGGCCTCCTAGCACGAGACCCCGCTGGGCTCCAAATATGGCAAAGAAGGTGTTAAAACTGAAAATAATTTGAGCATACTGCAGACAGTCGAGGCTTCAAATGGGAACATTTGAATGGGTAAAGTAGTATTCAAATCAAGTGTTCCTTTTCATTACAAAATGAGGAACCAGAATCTTGACAATGAGCGCCTTAAATGACATAAATACCTGTGCTTTTAATTCACTATCTAGCCAGCTTGACTTTCTCCAACACCTTTACTCCGCACTGTGACAAGCCAGGAACTCGCATCTGTGCTCCGGGTTAGCATCGTGTCTCCAAACTCTACTACACACACTGTTTCATTTCATTTGAGCTCAGCGCCAGTAGCTCCAGGTACGCAACTGTCACATCCTGCTGCATTCAGCAGCACCTCCCTCTCCACATGTCAGCACTGATAAGGGAATAGAGTGTGTGGAATACATAATGCGGAAGGTAGGGGATGCTATGAACTGTGAATACGTCCATGACCAGTCATGGCTACCTCAATCTGTTTCCATTGGCTCGGCTAGAAGTGAATAATGAAACATTTCATCCATCTTGAAACTAAAGGTCAACACACTACCAGGACTCCTGAAAAACTAATCTACAAACAAATAAGCATCTTTGAAAGAGCCTCGGGCCTTGTGAATAAAGTACAGCAATTCCTCAGAAAACTCAAGAAAGTCATATTTACTGTAGGTGATTCTTTAAATACATGCTCGCATTTTTTTTAATTTGGCTCAGAAAACCATTTCAAAATTAGATCAAAATCATTAGATTCCCTGCCTACCAACACAAGGGTTGCAGGATAGAGCCCCCGTGTTGGCTCCGGCTTGGTCAGGCACAATGTCTGTGGGTGGGAAGCAGGATAGGGGCATACAGT
>JAOVVB010130899.1:0-12281 GCA_028570985.1 Heterobranchus longifilis | reverse complement strand
TAAGTTACTTTTTTAATGAGGTAACTAGTAACTCTAACTAATTACTATTTTTTTCAGTAACTAGCACAACACTGCTCATCAGTAGATCATCTGAGCTTCAGCCTCTGATTTCACAGCCTGACCTCTGACCTCTGACCTCCCATCGGACCATGTGAGACTATTGTACAGAGTCTATGGGAACATTTGAGTCGATAGGACAGAAATTACAAAATAAAAGTCCATATTCTGCCAGAGTAAGGTTGTCTTTTTTTCAAAATCCACAAGTTTGGGTGCAAATTGATAATTATAAGATCACCAGATGCGCTGGTTTGCTTTTATAAAAAAGGTGGTTTATTCTTATTTGATTTAATTTTATATTATGTATTATTATTATTATGATTATTTGTATTATTATTATTTTTAAAGACTATTATTTTATTTTTTTTCTTTATGAGATAGTACAGCCGACAGGAAAGGGGAGAGAGACGGGGGACGGCACGCAGCAAAGGGCCGCAGGCAGGATTCGAATGGGGCGGGGGCAAGGACTCAGGTCACATCTACATCTACAGTACGACGTTTTCATTTTAGTTTTTTGTTTTAAAACCACACAAGCGATCCATCCATACAAGTGTTTTAGCACCACATCAGTAATCTCCGTTCAGTGTAAACAGGAAGCATATTATCTGTGCATCGCATGGATTCAGTGGTTGAATATCATGGATGTATTGTAACTAATAATAACAATAACAACAGAAAATACGACAGAGGAAGAACAGCAATGGTGAAAAGATGAGAGATAGATAAGAGCAGAGGTTTCTTAGCTTCGACCGACGACGATGTGGAACAGTTACTGAAAGTAAGAGACGGTAAAGGCGGCAGAAAACAAAGATTGTGAGTTGTTGCAAAGCAAATACAGCGAGATATTAGAGCGGTACTGGGAGCGTTATCTAGCGGCGGAGGAAACCATGGCAACGGGAAAGGAGTACCCACACAAGAAGGATGAGATCACAAAAGGTATGGAGACCTATCTAACTGATTAGACTGACTGACACAGCTGTCTGCGTCGTCGTTTCCAAACGTCTCCGTATTCACCCGTCGACACTACAACACAACCCCGGAGTTCTCAAACTAACACGGGCAGAGCATCGTTTCCAAAATGTCTCCGTTTTAGTGGCTCAGAAACGCTGGCGTAAACGTAGGTTTTAAAATATAAACGTAGTAATGTGAATGTAGCTCTACTGGTAGAACTACAGGTCGCCCCATTTGTGGTTAATTTTAACTGCACGTGCTAAAACAGAACTTTCTGCTCTCGCTGGATTGGTCTGGATGTTCGTCGTATAGTACAAAAGCCCACAACAGCAACAGGCCTCAAGTTTGTATCTACCACCACCTGTAGCTGTGCAGTTTGTGCTTTTATTGGAGCAAAGAAAAAATGAATTGTTTTTCAGCCAGAGCGTCCGGACTGAGACGATTCTGGTAGAAAACTGGAATTTCAAATTTCAAAAATGTGGTTTGGATCCGGAAAAAATCAATCTGGATATGCCAAAAAAAACAAACAGATTAGGGTCAGCAGTCTGAACAAACCCAAAATATAACTTTTGGTCACTTGTTATGAATCAACTCCACTGTGAAGAAAGGGAGGGCTGCTGTGTTTTTCTGTTTCTAGTTGTCTTTGTTCAGATGAGTCATCCGCACGCTCCGCAACAGATGGAGCGAATAATGACAAACTGAAGGAAAGGAGGGCTGGAGGAGAGAGGGACGGATGTCAAAAAGAAAGAGAGAAGAGATTGATTGCAATGTAAAGGGAGATTAGAGCTTAAAGGAGTGAGAGGACAGTCCGGATGCATTTCTGCTGACAAACATGAATGTGTTTGACAGATACAGCACATCAAACGGCTCAGTCAGAATCAGTGAGAGATTTAATCAGTTTTAAAGTTAAGACTCGCAGCGGCTGGCATGCTAATCCATGTTTTACACCGGTTTAATTACTCTGCTTGCTTCTTACTACCAAAACAAGTCAGATACTGAAAATCAAACATCCCTGTGCAAGATCATTTAGCATGTTGAGAGGAAGTGATTGTTTTGTTTTTTCGCAGCCACTTCAGGTTTGCAGGACTCGTGAATGACAGCTGATTTATGGATGAAACTAACACGCTGTTGCATTTTTATTCACTGGGCCGATGTTCATAGCGTGGTAGTCGTCAACAACGTTCCTCGAAATGCTGCCAAAACCTTTTTGCCCAAATTTGGAAGTTGAACAACGGCTGAAGGACAGAACATAAACGGGTCGTATAATGAAAACGAAAGCGTATGCACAACACTTCATAGATACATTATGTGTTCATACCAACAAAACCACTTGGTATGGTTAGGTATGGGGGTTACATTAAAATCCCTACGTCCGTTTTAAGTACATGCGATGGTCACGTGATCCACACAGACTACCACTCAACTCATCAAAAACAGAAGCTTGGTCACCCCTTGGCGTCCCTTTTTTTGATGCTTTTTCCTCCCGTGGGCAACACTTTTTAATGCTTTCTCCTCTGATTTTAAGGACATGCGTCGGTCACGGTTGTAAACACGTCATTAACGTTGTAAAGCGGGACTACTTTGTTAGGTTTAGGCAACAAAACCACTTTGCATGGTTAGTAAAAAAAACAAACACTGGGCTTGCATTAAAATCCCTACTTCCGGGTTACGACAGCTGTAACCATGGTAACAACACATACCGCATGCAGTAACGTTGGATGTCATCTGACTCATACAGAAGCTAAAGGAGCGTCCTGTGTGTCCGTTCAGACACTGACGGCCTCTGACCAATATACCAACCAATATCACCAACATATCAATGTCTTTAATCAGCAACTCTGTTGACGGGCTCATACCAAACATGCACACGTTACAGCGAGTAAGCGATGAACTGCCGTTAATCACGAGACAAACGATGTGTTTGTCATAAACCCCGGTGAAATGACTCGTTTCACTGTCAGGATTTGATCCGTTTGGTTTGGTAACATTTGGAAAGTCTAGAAGAGCCTCAAGATTGAATTATTTAATCCCCATTCAAGTTAGCCGGAGCGCTAAACCGGATGCAGCCGGCTCCGTCAGCAGAAGTCTCTTGTGCACCTGCTCTACAGGCCCAACTGTGCGGAAGTACGGCAGAAGTAGCGTCGTCCATCCGGGGATTTTTCGAGGCGGCAGTTGAGCTTTTTTGGCTTCATGCACCACTGAGCAGCTTTTTATTACACATCCATGGCACATACACATTGTTGCTTTGTGTAATGAGCATGCACCAGAAACAACAACAACAGAGCAGAGCCACCTCAGCTACATGCTAACGGCTAACGGCTACCGATAAGCGCCACGCTAAGCAGCAACTTCCGTCCACATGAGTCACGTTTCGCTGATTAGCTTCTATTGTTTTACTGTTGTTTGATCTGCCACTACCACCGAAGCTAAAGCTAAAGCTAAAGCTAACTACATGCTCATATTCTTCTTCTCTGGTATTTAGCCCGTAGATATTTAATAAGCAGAGGTCGTGTGGATGGATTTTTTTTTGGGAGGAGAAAAATATCTGTATATCCAGATAACATGTAGACGGTGCCTAAAACAACATAATCAACATGGAGCTTGAAGTCCATTTATTTCCTAGATTGGGGTGACCGCAGCACCGTGGCCGGTGTGTCATCACACCCGTCTGTTGGAGTTGGCCGTAGTCTCTCTCTGTGGTCATTAGTTGTCATCAGCTATTCTGATTTCAATTTTTCCTTATTTCCCTGCTGATGTGATTTATTTTCATGAACATTCATTTTACCTGGCAAATGTGAAATGGATGACAAGTTGATTAGAACCATTCAAACTTTCCCACCTCCCCACATAATAGGAATAGATTATAGCTGCGAGCGGCAACGCGGCCACCGGCCTGCAGACAGGCAATTTATAAAAGGAAAAGAAGGTGATTTAAAAGTTTTAGCATGTGTTCAGAATTCATTGTCGGAGAATTAAATTTAACACAATTTATCTTCGCATTAAGGGGAATTTCAATAAAAGAAAGTTTTAAAATTCAGATTGTTCCCACAATTGAGTCTGTGTCACTTTGGATGAAACAGGATCAATCTGCTAAATATGGTCCATTTGTATTCCTTTAAATGTATTCCATTTATGTTGTTGCTGTGTAACTTTCTCATGAATAATCAATTACCCATTCTTTCTTTTTTTATTATTAAATCGATACACTTTTTTTTTTTTTTTTTTGCCAAAATTATATATTTCAAGATAAATGGAATTAATGGACCTCACTTCCCCTCAGATCAAGTACAGAATGTATTCGCTTTAATATAAAAGAAAACATTATTTCTAAAAGTCTAAAAAATAGAGTACAACAATTTTGAGGAATTTGGAAATTCTGGTACCGGTACCTGGAACGGTACCTTTTTTCTGTACTAAAAAAAAAAGTGTTAAAAAAAATAAATAAAATAAAAACACAAATTGGTAGGCTACTTCATTCTCTTTGTAATAAGAAAAATGTAATTTTAGTTGTAAAAATAAGTCTCATTTCAACATTGTTATTTACTTTGAACATTTTGTTATTTATTTAGAATATGTTACACATCACACAAAATAAAAAAAATCCTCACCTGTCCCTACAACCTGCAGCCTGTCAGTCCGTCTACAGGGCATAGAAAACCCGTGTGTTGTCTCGGAGGAAAGTGAAAGAGAAACTTAACACACACGTCTGTTTTCAGCTCGTCATTGATGTTATGCTGTATTATATTATGTTATCCTGCAGCCAGCATTGTCTGCGAGAAGTTTAGAAAAGTGTAACACACTTTTGACTGTTTTCATTTCACCCTTGCCCTCTCTCTCTGTAGTACTGACGTAATTCGGTCGGTAGCCATAAAAGTACAGAATTTGGTACCCAACCCTAGTTTTAGTCGAAAGAAACAAAGTAACAAAGACAGAAAAGGACAAATACAGAGAGAAACGGACACTAGAAAGAACAAAAAAGCAATATAAGTCAACATTTTAAAAAAAGAGACTCCAGCACTGTCTTCACAGTAGTGAGTCATCAACCAAAGTGTGAACACAGGTCAAAATAACATGAGCGATGCCAATGCTGAAACTCTGGTATAAAGCCAGCAGTGCCACAAACAAAAATGGACTTTGAGTGTTTTCAAAGGCGGCCGAACTGTTTTCAAATGCAGCACTGTGATGAAATGCCAGCAGATCCACTGCAACTCCAGGTCTATTTCTTTGTTTGTATTTTATTGAGCTGGAGGCATGAAAGACAACAACCTGTGGAGATAAACAACTTTAGACTGGTTTAGATTAGGTATGGATATTAGCATGAAATGCTAACAAGAAATAAGTATTTGTTTGTTTGTTTGTAATATAGCTGTGTCTCTTATACATGTTAAATGTGGTATTTTCTTCTGTAAGCGCAGGCATAAGGACACTGGATTTTTTAAATTGAATGTACATTTAGATAAAGTTGAGAGATAAGACAGATGAGGCAGGAAAGAGGTTCACCACAGAGACACGCTGCCCTCAGACGGAGTCTGGGAAACTGTGTTAACCCAGAGTGTGCATCAAGAAAAGACAAGATAAACCGTAAGTGACGGCAGAAAGCATTAGCCTGTTGTTCTGAGCGTAGCTAGTTACAATCTCTCGCTCTCACACACACAAACACAAACACACACTCGTCTTCCGAGCCACCCTTGCAGAATAGCTCCTGTTTGTTTGGAAGTGTCCAACCTGTCAAACCCTCATGCCACGCACTGCTGTCTGACACGCACAAATGAACACATCTCATCTGTGCTGCTGCTGCTGCTGCTTTCTAGATACTGCCTCAAATGAAAGGGAGAGTCGGTCGAGGAAAATGGGGAGGAGGGGAAGGAGAGTGAGTTAAAGTCAGAGAGTCCACAGATCCCTCACGTCAGTCAGTGTTGTTGTACCAGAGACTCTGCTGAGCTTTAAAAAAACGACCCTCCGCTGTACGGCTGGAGTCAGAAAATGAAAATGCAAAGCACAGTGGGGGCGCGAGGCACAGAAGACCAGCATGTTACAGCAACAACTGGATTGGTTGCAATGGTTTATTAGTTCTGGGAGGCAAACTTGAGGTAAAATGCCCAGGGGCGTGTCTAAGGACTGGCCTGGGGTGGCTCTGTCCACCCCTGAAATCTGATTGGCCACCCCAGGTGCCACCCCAATAAGAGATCCACGGGACCACCGGCGATATATTTAAGAGGCTGTAGCAGAGTGAATATAGTGATATCATACAAAACTAGAAGATTCAAGGAATCCATTGATACCAACTGTGACATTAGGCTAAACTTTGGCGAGGGAAAAACTGTCACAGGCATTTTCAAAGGGGTCCCCTGACCTTTGACCTCAAGATATCTGAATGACAATGTATTCTATGGGTACCCACAAGTCTTCCCTTTACAGACATGCCCACTTTATGATAATTCCATGCAGTTTGGGGCAAAAACCTGCAGTTTTTCTCATGCAGTATAAATGTGTTATTCTCACCTGTAAAATGGTGTAGGCCTATTTGAATATTTGTGCATATGTGGGGTCCATAAACCGTCTTGAATTACAGAAATGCAGGGGACACGCCCCCTGTGAATATCTAGAGCATGTGCATTTGTTCCCCCAATAAAATCCTGAAAGCAGCAGAGGACTTTTATTTTGAAGAACCACTAGAACGCCACTCAGACGCAACAATGCCTCCACCTGAATTTAGCATTTTCCTTAACATAGACATTTCCCACCATTAATTGTTGCATAAAAACATGAAATTTGCACTCATGCAACTATTAACCTGCTATCTTCCCCTAAAGATCCCCTGTATCCCCCTAAAAAAGACAAAAATGCATCTGTGGGGCTCTAAGGGATTAAAAAAAGATCTCAGTAGTGGAGACAGAAATGCTAAATTAATGTTATTGCAATGGTTGCGTGCACATGCATATATTTCATGCCACCCCTACATAAGTCAGTGCCGCACTGGGCCCCCCCGGTCACAAACTTCTGGACACGCCTCTGAAAATACCCAAAAAAAGACTGTGTGTGTATTTTGTGTGCTCTACTAAATAAGTAAAAACTAAAAATGCTGTTAAAGAAATTTATTGTTAGATCATGAACTGGTAACAGAGTCAGCTTCTTTGCAAAAGTGGAAGAGACGTTCTTCCCAGCCTCTAAATAGGCAGACTGTCTACATGTCATGTATACAGTAATGGGGGGGATAAATAATTCAAAAAACCAGCCTCAGGCCAAATCAGCTTCTGCGCTCGGCCTCGCTCTGAAATCGATGTTTGGGGAGGAAAAAAAGGCGTTGCATTTAAGTCAGTTTGGCCCGGTCAGTGAACTGACTATGTCACTTCTGCTGTAGCAGAGAAGTGGAGAGATTAACATAATGAAGAGATGTGAGGGAGCAGAGGAGAGAGAGAGAGAGAGAGAGAGAGAGAGAGCGTAACAGAAAGAAAAAGTAGAGAGGAGAGTGAAACACGAAGGGGGGGAGGCGGAGGGCGTGAGAAAGCGAGCAAGGCGTAGAAAAAGTGGGTTCCCGGAACAGCAGATGCTTCTACTCAGCGTGGAGCTGTAGCTGTAGGAGTAGTTTAGTTTGGGCATTCCTGTGGCTGTCTCGCTACTTTTCAGAGGTTAAGCAGTGGCACCGCTATCTTTTTATGCCCAGAGTGACGCATAACTTGACAACACGGTTGGCGAGAGTCCATGTGGGTGAGTTAGGGTTGGGAGGGAGCAGAATGGGGATTACAGAAAGACAGGTGGAGAGACATATCACGCAAAAGAGAAATGCAGGATTCGGAGAGAAAAAAAGCATCACACTGTTTGGATTATAACATCACTGATACTGGATTTCTGAGACTGACACCTATATCTAAAAATCTGATAACGCTACAGCCGCTGATATTCCTCTGTTACATAAACACATAACATAAAGGCCTTCAAATGTGATTAATAAAGAGCAACACCCTGCTGAAAAGCAGTGATTGATTGTCCTCCGGCTGAACGTTTCTGTTGTGTCACAGTGTACCGACACACAGGGTGGGAAATTAACTTTACCACCCACTGACAGATAAATGTGCAAATTCACCAGCCACTCAACAGTAAATCATTACTTTGTGTTTGAAATCTACCAACCACTTTCATAATTTACCAGCATTTCATGGCGGGTGCTAATTTACATCACAGCAGAAAGGTGAGAAGTTAAACCAGTGGACGTCAGCAAAACTGGTTTTCAGGGGGTGTTGAGTTGCTTTTTTAGGAGCTGTGACCAAAATATGTAGTAGTAGTCGGAGAAAAGCAGGAAGTCATGTAACGTGGCGTTAAGACCGAGAGAGGGCGGGCGGGAGGGGTGGTGGATGGATCATATAAACACAGGAGACCAGTGTTTGCAGGCCTCCCCTCGGCGACGCGCACCGCTCAGACCCGCTGCCGTGCGCTCAAAGTTCAAATGACTTCAACTTTGACCTAGTTGCGCTGAACTTTCATGGTGCATCAAATGAGATAATAGCTGACAGCAGCCAGAAGCAATGAGGACGTTTACCTGCGCTGTGCTCTGCCTCTGATCATGTGGAGGCCGGCTTTTTAGGAGCGCTAATTTAGGAACCCCTGTGGACCGCAGGAACAATCGACCTATGCAATTTGGAGGACTTATTGTAGCCTACATTCGTACGGAAACCCCAACATGTTTGCGGTATGCTAAAATGGGCAGAAAATATGTGCTGATGTATTTGTCTAGTGCAGTGGTACACACAGGTGGAAGAGGGTGATGGAAAATGTGGCACTCTGATGCTGCACTGGAGCGTTTTTGCTCATAATTCCTCTTCCCTCTGTCAGTTTTTTTGAAACGCAGCCATGGGACAGGCGGGCTCTGATAGCTAGGCAGCTAATGTCAACACTGGACCTCAGAGAGTCATTAGGGATAATGTGGCGCTGCTGAGTGCCCGGGCCTCTGCTCCATAAAAACAGGTGGTCCCAGGGTCACCCCTCCCTTCTCTTCCCCTCACCTCCTCTATTTAGCATACCTTCTGGCTCTCTCCCTCCTCTCCCCTCCCCTCCCTCTCCAGCTCTCCCTCCACCAGTCCCTCAGCACACACGGGAAAGGTTATTTGGACAATTGGTGGTGATTAACTCTTGATTTGGCTCACTCCGTTCGTTTGATCAGACCGTGGCATGGAGGCGAAAGCCAGTGCAACTGAGGGGCGCAGCTGTGGCTCGGCCATGACTGAAATTGGGTGAGGAGAACCAGAAGGAGAGGAAGCGGATGAGAAGGAGGTATGGTTGAAGAGGAGGAGAGAGGAGTTGGGGGGGGTTTTAGGGACCTCTAGGGTCCTTTGCTTTCTTGGCAGTTTGAGTTATGGATTCAGGCTGCTGGCAGAGAAAATGTGAACTGCTTTGTCCCTGTTATTCCAGGTGTGGGCCCTCGTAAAGAAAAGAAATCTCTCTCATACTTCCTTTCAACCTCTCATCCAACAACCTGCTTCCATCCTCTCTATTCCACCTCTCCTGGGTGGTGGATTGAAAACAAGAAAAATGTGGGTGCTACCTAATAGCTGGCTGGTGAATCAGGTTGCTTTGCCTGAAAGTGTGTTGGATGTGCTGGCTGCACTGATCTTTGGGTTGGATGTGGCTGCTGTTGGGCTTAGGGCTGGCCCAGTGCCTCAACCTGGATGGGTAGGCCAAGGAATTTTTCTCACAGTAACGGCTGTTCTATCCATCCATCCATCCATCCATCCACTCGTGCAGCCAGCCAGGCAAGTGGGAAGGCCTCTCACTATCTGGGTGTTTAGCCAACAAATCCCCACTCCAGTCCTTTGGCCTCTCCTCTACACCCATATATCAGGCTGACGGCTGCGGAGAACCCAACATCCAGCCAGCTGAATAAAACAGAGATTAAGCACCCACCCGAATCCATTTAATTACTCGTTCAACAGCTCTCAGCATGTAACTCCAACCGCTGTGCGAACTTTGGTGTTCTTCACTCTTTACTTTTTTGCTCCCAGTGACCACAGGGAGGTTGGCTGCTCGCTAAGAAATCTTGGCGTTGGTAACTAAAATAATCGCATAATCACTTGTTGTTGATGATTGCGTGTTTGCATGTTTAAGACTTGGTTACTAGGCTGAGGCAGTCTGTATTAACAATGACATCACATCCGCATCACACACACAGGACTTTCCAGGGTTGTTATTTTTAATGCAATCCCAGTGGTTTTTTTTACTAACCACACTAAGTTCTTTTTGTTGCCTAAACCTACCAAAGCAGTCCCATTTCCCCCCAACGTTCATCATGACGGGCGAAATGTATGACGTATGTTTAAAAAAGGCTGGAAAACACAGCGAAAAAACACTTATGATATCATACGTACTGTTGCGCATAGATTTTATGAGAATGCTGCGGACAGCTGCAGACTTGATGGTGGCGTGTGTCCCGTAGCTCTCTGCTGTGAGTCGGTCGTGAGAGCCACAAACTTAGCAGAAGAAAAAAAAAGATTAAAACGCAACTTGCTAGTCTTAAGTTTGTTTGTACTAACAGTTAAGACATATATAGCCGATGTATAGCCTATCTTCCTTTTACCACACAACAAAACCTAATATTGTTTTTTCTAAGATTATTTATTGATAGCACAGCTGAAGATTGACAGGATCTGTAAATTACTTATTATTTATGGAATCATATTGAATCAGTGCTGTCCAAAATGAGCAAACAGTTAGCAAACAGATTTGTTCAAGTTCAAATTAAACTTGTGTGTTTCTGTATTTTAAGTGAGAACTGTGAACTTTGGGAGGCCTTGATGAGGGTTACTGAGAATGTGACAGGATCTTGGCAATGAAATATTAGAGTTCACGAGGACGGGGTTACAACCACAGTAGACGGCATTTATTTTTTTGGCACCTCTCAGGCGGTGTGCAACAGCCTCCAATCAGCAGCTACGATATGGCCCGCTGTCAAGAATTCATCAGTTTGGCGGCAGCGTGTTTACTTTTTAGATAGTGGCGGCAAGAGCTGCTTTTCAATGCGTGTGTGACACAACAAACCCAGGGCCCTCGGCCCCCATCAGGGAGAGCTGATGGGGGCCGAGGGCCAGGAAGGGAGGTGCTGGGTGCTGGAGGAGGACTGGGCATTCAGGGAAAAACCTGAGGGGGACCCAGGGTGCTGCAGACTGCAGAACAGTCGCATGACCTTTTCTCGAATGCTGCCACCCGCCTGCCACTGAAACACAGTCTGGCTAATTAAAGTTTCAGTGGCATTGGATTTTCACTGGCACAGCACACCTCGGGCAACCTTGGGGGCTCTTAGGCAGGCGATACACACAGAGGGGAGGATGGGAGATATAAGAAGAGAGAGAGAGAGAGAGAGAGGAGCCGTGGACAGAGTTGAACAAGAGGACAGCCACTAGAGGACAGCAAGGCAGATCCAAGCAATAATAGACAGTGGCTTTCCATAACACACAGGAGAAAAGCTAAATATTAGAATGCAAATCTACAGTCACAAACATGCACACCAGCGGGGTATTTTACATAATCTCCGACATGGTTTGCCCTTCCAAATAGTTACGCTCAAAATATTCAAGATCATATGGAATTAGAAATGAAATTGAAACTGTCCAACTCTGTACAACTGAGGGTGAATGCAAGAGCTAAGCGAGAGATGTGCAATGTCAAAATGCTGAGTGCTTTTCCAAATCTTATCGGGCCGCCTCTCAGGCTAATGGAATTTTGATGGGTCAGTATCAAGAGTAAATGCATGACTTCTGACACAGCTACCGGGAGCTTTACCAAATATACTGGACAGCATGTTCCCGTCTCCAAAGGATCATTGAATAATTGGCTGCGTTTGACCAGGACATTTCTGGAAATATGGCCAAGAAAAGGTTATGCAACCAGACAGACTCGCTCATGGCCTGTATTTCACAATCTACTGGCCTTGTCTCCATTAATGATCTTGACCCCCTTTTCACCATTTTAGAAGTGAAAGGGCCTAATGGAGCCGAACAAAGCTGCTTGTGTGTGTCTGTGTGTGTCTGTGTGTGTGTGTGTGTGTGTGTGAGAGAGAGAGAGAGAGACAAAGACACAGAGAGAGAGAGAGAGAGAGAGAGAAAGCCCCTGTGACTGTGTGTTACAGCTTGATGAGGTCTTGGTCTGTGATTCCTGGGGGAGGTGGTCCAATCTAAGCTTTATTAGGCCTTATTGAGCTGTGTGCAGGCAGGTGTGTGTGTGTGTGTGTGTGTGTGTGTGTGTGTGTGTGTGTGTGTGTGTGTGTGTGTGTGTGTGTGTGTGTG
>JAOVVB010130898.1:0-26438 GCA_028570985.1 Heterobranchus longifilis | reverse complement strand
ATATGAGCCTTGTTTGTGTTGGAACCTTGCTGCTCTAGAAACCTTGCAGCCCGTGTCTTAGCATTGTGCCGACGGTGCCAGTGGTGCTGCTACAGCGCTCACTGTAGGCAGTGAAAGCCTACCAAGTATCATGGGTGGCTGGCAGACTGGCAGATCTGGTCACAGAGAAAAAGGAACATGTCTACTGGTGCTAACTACTGTATCTATCCAAGCGGTGTAGGTATAATAGAGGAGCAGAGTAAGGTTTGCTGAGCCACTTATAGAAGACAAATGGAGCTGGACAGGAACATGATTTTATATGGCGACAATTTAGAAGCTGCAGAAAAGAGGGAAAAAAGAGTTTCAGGCCAGTGGAACTTAGACAGGTAGCTTAATTAAGATGTTAAATGTTAAACTCACATTGCATTTCTCCATATCTAATTGATGGAGGATGTATGCAAACACATACCCATTAAAGTTTAAAGTGTATTTATTTAAAGTGACTGTTGTGCAAAAGCTTGAGTAATTCAAGAGGGACTTCTTGACAGCTTACATTGAGAGGTTATTGATGACATTTTTAATGACATTTCTTTTAAATTAAACTAATGAGCATATTGACAGTTTGGTTTAGGGAGTTTCTATTATTATCTATTTAACTCATATTACACAAACTCTGTGAAAAGTTTCACAGCGGGTCCAAAAACTGAAGAAACAACCCCATACAATCCCAAAATTAAATCTCACCATCTTTAGAGCCGGACAAGCAAGTGTGTGTGCTCATTCTCTGTGAGAATATGCATTGTTGGTCTAAACTTTGATTGATGTCTTTTACAGAGCGCATTACACGATTTTAACGGTTTCATCTGTTAAATAATGGAAACTAAAAACGTTAAAATATTAAATTGATGTAATTAACGTAATCTTTATGGATTCTTTATTAAATAACACTTCTGTAAAATCACCATTGTGCACAGTAGATGTGCAAACAGCGGCTGTGTTGACAAACTGATTCACTGATGTTAAAAATTGTCATTTCAAAGCATTTTCAATTCATATTCAATTCACTTTTTTTATTTTTGTGTACAGCTTAAGCAAACATTATATAATGTGTTAATTAATGAGCTTTAGATGTGCTGGTGGATTTTCTTACCTTTGAATATAGCAAGGATTGATCCCTTGATTCCAGCCTTTTTGCTAAGCTAAGCTAAGCTAAGCTAAGCTAAGCACAGACATGAGTGTGGTATCGATCTTCTCATATAACTCTCTTCAAGACAGTGAATAAGTATATTTTCAAATTGTCAAACTATTTCTTCAAATGAAAAACAATGATTTTTGGAAAAAAAATAAAACATCAATATATAATCCTATCAGCACATTGATAGGAGAGTCACGTTGCTAAATTGTAGTAAGTAGTATTTAAAATGATACCAGCCCTAACTATATTTCCTGTGATTTTAGTGGCCCGATTTACCTTTAGTGTCATTGCATAGTAGACCTAATGCTATCTTTCTTATTTTATAGAGCAGTACATACTGTGACAATAACCTCCGTGCAATAAATAATTTCAATTTTAAAATGTGGGCAGGGGAGCTGGAGGGGGAGAGAGACCGGGGGGAGGGGAGGGGGATGACTGCACTAATCAGTAGTCTGCCCTAAGGGATCAGTCTGCAGAGGCAAGGACTCCTGAATGAGAGAAAGCCAGAGAAAAAGAGGGCAGACTGGAGGGGGAGGTGGAGATGGGAGAGAAGAAAGAATGAATGCAATACATTTAAAAAGAAAAAAAAAAGGACTGCATGAAAACCTAAATAATGAAAAGATAGTGCAAGCAAAGGACAGGGACAGGTACAGAGATGGAGGGGGATAGCTAAATAGAAAGACAAAGAAGAAGTGTGGAGGCACAAATCATGTATTGCATCTCAAGTGAGAAGTGAGAGCATGAGTACTGAATAATGAAACAAAGATCAGGTATTAGGTATGCCAGGTAGGTCTTTGTTGGAGAGCTCTTGGAAATATTTAAAAAGGTTAGTGTATGAATAAACATAGCTTATCAAGGTCCTTTTACGCTGGAAAAAGAAAGAGATCCTAATGAATAATAAAGAGCTGATGTGACAGGAGAGGCAGCCTTGTGGTCCGCAACCCCCCCCCCCCCACCCCCTGTAATGCAGTAATGGAATGTTTCCTACAGGACTTTTTACCACAAAGGACAAAGGCATAATTATTAAAATGGGGGAGCAGGGAGGAGTCAATATTGCAAAGAGCTGTTGTTATTCATTGTGCAGGCTACAGATGGACCGTATATTAGGAGCATGGTGTTCCCATTAGAGTTTGCACTGACTTATGTTCACACAGCCCTATTCAACGGCTCCCAAGGTCTCTGTTACAGTTCTGTCACACATGTAGGACATTGGAACAGCGAGAGGAACAGAGATAGGATATAAAGGAGTCTCTGCTGACAATGGGAAGTGGTTCTTGCATAATTATTTATGAGCCATAGTTCGTATAATGAAATAGATTGTGACATGCATGTTAATTGTTCACGATTGCACTGTAGAGTAAAACAGAAGTCATTTCCTCAGTGGCAATCAGCCTGGATTCTGTGGTAATGCATGCCTATTAACATAAATACAGTAACTCAGACTTCACTGCTGTCTATTTTTTGTTGACGTATCGCAACATTGCCTACTTAGTTTCCCCCCCTCATTATGTTCTTCTTTGTTTAAATAAAATCTAACATAACAATATTACACAGATAAAATGTCAGTATACGAATAAAGTCAGAATGGATCCAATTAAAAGGCAGAAGTGGAGCTTAACTTTGGCAAAAACATGCTGCCAGTATCGTCAACATACAGTCAAAACTGAAAATACGGCAGTGGCACTTCTCCAAAGTTGAAGGACACAGATATTTGAAACACTGCCTTTTCACATACAGTATGTACGATACAATACCTCTGGTAACTGAAATAGATTCAGATGTTGCAAAATTTCTCCCACTTTCAATTAAACACATTTTAGCCTCCTCTGTATTTCCAGATTGTAGTGTGGATCATTCAGTGCAACATTTAATCTGATTCTCATGTATTATCCAATATTTGCTCTCCAAAACATCAGAAAATGCATATATTTTTGCATGCATATAACATTTTTCGGGGGGGGGGGCATGCCCCTAAACCCCCCTAGTATGTGCAGTTTTTGGACCTTGGTATTTCTAAAACCCTGCGTACGGCACTGCTGGTAAGCTAACATTACAGTATGGGAACAAGTGACGTTAGTAACAAGCTCTTGTGGCTGATATGGATCATTTTCTCCCCCTATCAGCATTCTTAAACCATCAGCATCACCAGCGTCCCTTTTTTAGTGAAAGAAATGTGCAATTATTAGACCATAATTTCCTGTTTCCTCCTGAACTCAGTGTGTAACTATGCCGCTCTTACAGCAGGTACATTGGTGTGAACAGCAAGACTCAAATAACAGAGCACATGAGTTTCTCTATTTTATGTTTTTTTTTTTTTACCTGGCTACATTTGGATAAGGGGTTCAGAAGATGTTAAATGTACCATCAGCCAGTTGACATTTTGTGGCCTGCCTCTTGAAAGGTGGCAAAGTGCCACAGCTGAGGATGCCAGCTTTAAAGTCATCTGTTGGTTTTGTGCAGTCTGTGAATCACTCGCAGGCTGGAGGCTGATCTTTCTGTATGCATGGTTGTTTATCCATCACAACCCAGGTGCCAGAGGTGCCCTTGATGGTCTTCAATGCTTGTACAGTATTTTTCTCAGCCTCTCACCTGGTTGGAGTGTTAACCTTGGAACACAGAGAGGAGGGCGACGTGGGTGAAACTGTGTTTAAAACACAAAAGCAATGACCTCTGAAATGTGGGTGGGTGAATTTCATGATAGTGGAGAATATGATGACCTTGTCGCCAAGACCAATTTGTAAAAATATTGTTAACGAAAAATAAAATAATATGGCCCTGTATACATTTGGTTTTAAAATGTGTCTTGGGTGTTCAGATCACAAGCGAACAGCGCTAATACAAGTGTAAATGACCAACAAGACACATCATTTGTAGTAGAAATGCGTCCTGTTGCATCCCAGACAAGTACATAATGGAAAATATGTCATGAATGCAGGCGTTCTATAATTTACGTCGAGTTGGACGAAGGATTGCGTGACCGTCAATCGTTTTGCCCTGTGGAAGGAGATATGTTGGATTCTGCTGACAGCGATATCTCCAGGTGTACTGACACAACCGCTAATGTAACTGGCGGGAGCGTGGATGTAATAACTTGTATGCCGGGCCCTTTGACCATATAGTGCCTTGACTTTCACCCAGGAGACCGGAGTTCCAGTCTGTATGTCTCACACGACCGTCACATGTATTTCAAATGGAAGTAGGGATTTTAATGTATTAGTATAAAGTATGTATAAAGTATTTTTGTAGCCTAAACCTACCGAATTAGTCCCGTTTCACGTTAATGACGTGTATATCAGGCGACCGAGCCATGCATTTAAACCGGAACATGTTCATGTATGTATTATATGAACTGCTGTGCAATACTTTTTTTATGATAGGCTATTATACAAACGGTTTATGGGAATGCGTTTGAACAAACACAGGACTTTCACCCAGGAGACCGGGATTCGTGTCCTGCTTGAAAATAAAATTAAGCAGCGAGTTATTTTTAAGTGAACGTAACAACTGGAAGTACGCGACGTGACGCGTCATCGGACGTACATACACGGAAGTGATTTAGTGTCTCAAATATACTGATTTCAACCCAAACCACAACCTTTTTTCTAACCCGACCAAGTTGTTTTGTTGTCTAAACCTAAACCTACCACAACAAAATCCATTTTAACAATGTTACCGGCATGTTTAAAACCACGAACGTAACGTTTAGGTATGAGGGCGAAAAATGGTCATATGGGTCGGATTTACTTGTATTGCGTAGTAACAAAATCAGAACACAAATGGTCAGCTGGAGACGCATGATAGACACAGGTTTAAACAGCGATGTGTCTCGGCTCTCCGCTTGTGTTTGGATTACCGAAACACATTTTAAAACCAAGTGTAAACAGGGTCAAAGCCTTTTGCCTGAGTGTCTGACAATTACTCTAGGTGAAAACAGTGAGCCTTCATTAGATACTAATGTAAAATATGGTTCTAATGAATGAGAACATGTTTATGGAATTTATATTGGCTGACTTGCTGAGGTGCAGTGTGAGGCCGGTGACTGAGCACCCCTCCCAGTCTCTCAATCACAAATCTCATTCCCTCCTGCACCCACTTGGATTTCATGCAAATTTTTGTTATTCCACGTCAAGAAAGGTGCGTTCTCTAAGAGACTGGGTCAGGCTGGGGGAATCACATTAACTGACTCAGATCTGCCACAGTAGCTTATATAACTCTCACTGCCACCGTTTAGCAATTTTCAATGCTTCACATTTTATTGGAGCTGGAATGTTTTTTTTCCATCCACTTTTTGATGCAGATAGCACAGATGCAGCAACCACTTTCTTAAGAGAAAAAGAAACAATCTGATGATTGCACTGTAAGCTAAATATAAATGTAACGAGCATGTATCGGCTTCATGTGATTTTAACATTTAACCTGAGAAGCACATGATCATGCCTCAGGTGTTTCTCGACGCAGAGAACATCATTAAGTTGAGCTCTTTGAGTCACAAGGTCGAAGGATAGCTGTGGATTTTGGCAAGTTAACGTGAACACGATACTCGCATGCCATATAGATATTCCCTTGCATGCACTGTAAAAAAGATGATTTATGAAAATCTCAATATTTTGAGGTATCAAAACAACCAAACACCAGTTTGATTGATATTCCCTGGATTGGACATAAAAACATGATTTAGGGAAATAAATAAAAACAGAGATCATTATTTGCAAATGAACTATATTGAGGGAGTCAGGCCTGCCGCGTGTCTTGCTCGTGCCCAAGACAAGATGATCTCTAATCTGAACACTCGTCCACAACACTGATGTTAGTTTTCTTAATACTATTTGAATAAATTAAGTGTGATTTGTGTCACAGTGGGGAAGTCAGTGAAGTGTACTGGAGCTGGGTTTTGGTACAGTAGGGATGCCACTAATGGTGTCTTTTTAATTGTGCTCATGTGTGTAAGCAGGTGAGAGGGAGGCTAGTGTAAGTGTGTTTGAGTGCCTTATGCGTTGATGAAGTGTGGGTGTGTGGGCACATGTTTATGTGTTTTCCGAGTTGTCAATGCAGATTTACACAAAGTAGTGAAGTGATATGTGGAGAACCCATTTTTATGCTGAGCACAAAATGAAATGTGTTTGATGTCGCACACAGTTTATGTCCTATGCCAAGATGAGAATGCTCTTCTGTATGAAGAAGATAAATACCGTTTCATGGGTGACCTTGCAGGGAATTTTCAAAAGATGCTACTATGGTATGATTTTAAGAGATACATCTTTAAGTATGTTCAGGGTGTTTTTTTGCCCCACTGTGTTTGCCCACTCTCCTTATTTACAATAAAACAGAGCAAATTAATTCTTGAAGACTGAGAGCTCAAGTATAGGTGCCTGCAGCAGAATTTGCAATGGGACAGAAAATGTATATAAAAACAGACTTGCCTGACAGACATATTCACGAGTGTAAACTGTAAATGAAATGAGACCTGCTTTTAAAAAGACTTGGCTGTTGTGGGTTTTTGAGTAGTACTATGGAGTGTCATCGAGGACACACATGCACACGCATGAGTATGTGGGAGATGTGTAACATGTTTGGTGCATTTTCCAACCAGCCACCATCAGCCCAAAAACGGGCAATTGCTGATATATTCATGCAGGTTTGCAGTCTTCGGAGGCAGACCATTAGCAAAATAAAATGACAAAATAAAAAAAAATAATATATTTTTTTAAATGTTTGTCAGACCTCAGGGATACACACGAAGGGCCCTACACCCTGTGCACAGCACCGGTTTCCAGCAGATGCAGTTGTAATTTTCACACCCAGCACCCTCGGTATGTTAATAGCAATCTTGAGGCAGCAGAAAGCGCCATTGACCAACAAAAAATGGCGGAGTATTGTCCTGCTATTTATAGGATGTGATGCACAGATTACAGTTACATCTGCCGCCCCACTGTTAATTAACATTCTGATTAATAGCGGATGGTTTTCAGGTGTGTGAAATAATACATCAATGAGGAAAATATTAATTTAATTCGCAAAAATGTGAATATAGCAGAGAGCAGAACGGAGATGTCCGTGGCTGCTGCGCTGTGTGTTACACACATGAGGAAAAGTAAATCGCTAAAGAAAACACTCATATTAGTACAATACATCATTTAAAAAGCAATAGCAAAACTAATTCCTTGGGGTGCGGGCGGATGATTTAAGCGTAAAAGCAGATTTGGATGGCTTCAAAGCCGATCAGCGCGTCAGATCCACACACAGGACGCTCAGCCCTCCTCCTCCTCAGTTAAAAGTTAAATAAGTTATCGGTGCATTGTCTCATATTCAGTCAGATGGAGTTGTTGATGTGACAGAGGAGACAGCGGAGGTCCGAGCAGATCCTTTCCCTCAACAGAAAACGTTTCCCCCCTAATTTCCCAAATCCACTGTTTAAATAGCAATGCGCTGCAGATGCAGACGCACCTGGCTCTTGAAGGGAATGGGAGATGACATTCTGATTGAATTCATGTTACGCCCAAAACACACCTATGATTAATTAAGAGACTAAATACAACCCCTTTGCGCCATGTGCCTTACTTACTCTAACTAGCAAAAGTGGAGTAGCACATGCCCTAAAGGCACTTGTGCCGTGCACTTTAGAAAATGCACTATAGATCGTCTAAATAGGTCCCCAAAGTGTTTTGGTGAGAAACAGTGTAGGAAAACACCACAGGGTACCATTTAATCGGTACCCATTTCATCATGCACGAGAGTCTCCGATACCTGATTAAACCAGCAGGCCTAATATTATGGTATATTCTTTTACTTTGGTGTCTCATGCTGAGACACAACAGTCCACCAACAATTTAGTCCAAAAAGATGTCTTTGTCGCCGTCTCCTTTTTCTGTTTGACTGAGCAATAATAACTTGCATTAAATATGTATCACCAGGATTCTTCTTGGCATTGCTTGCAGGTAATGGTGTTCCTTAGCTTGTAATTTACTTCTTTTCTGGTAAGGCAACTGTACAGGGAAGTCAATGAACAGCTTTTACGGATCTTCATTTAGTGGCCTTTTCAACTTAAACACGGGAGGAGAGTAATTATAGCAACTATAATTATAGTAATTATAGCAACAACATAGGCCATTATTGCTGTATGTGCCTTGTATTTTTACCACCTTACAAATACATGCACAATGAATGGTGATCCCAGAGTGTTCTTGACCTAATGGAAATACTTATGTATATGTGTTAAACATGTGTTTTAGTTAGGTAGTTCCTGATCTAAAAAAAACATATTTGACGAAGCCCTCCAAAAATGTTTTAAATTATTATTCCTTCCTCATATATTTTTTGATGTCTTAATGATGTGCTATTTTAGAATACAGCTTCAGCTGAAAATGTCAGTTTTTTTTTTTTTTCCCGTTGAGCTCAGAAGAGAAGCCGTGAGGATTGCTTGGGTTTCTCAGAGAAATACAGAGATAAAAAAAGATGAGAGGGAGGAAAAGAGCATTAGTTGTTCTAATGCTTCTTGTTTGCTCTGGGAATTCTGCAGTCTTATTATTGTGTTTACTAATTTAACATTTGCGAGGTCAATTGTTTCGCTTTGTTCCCGTCCCAGTAGGTCTGCTCCTGTGCTTTGCTTATACATTGACTTTACAAAAAGACCATTTCACTTGTAGAGATTTCAGTAGATACTATATTCTCACAGCAGCTTTTTCATCCAATTATGGTCATTCACACACAGGACTTTCACCCAGGAGGCCTGTTTGAAAATAAAAGTTAATGTCGGTTAGTCACGTGACGTCCCACGTCACGCCCTGTTGTCACCATGGTTACACCTGTATTTGTAATGCAAGTAGGGATTTTAATGCAATCCCAGTGTTTTTTTTACAAACAAGTCATTTTGTTGCCTAAACCTACAGAAGTAGTCTCATTTTACAACGTTAATGGCGTGTTCACAACCGTGACCAGCACATGTTACAACGGGGGAGAAAAGCATTAAAAAGTGATTCCAAGGGGTCCGTGACCAAGCTGCCGATTTTCACGAGTTGGGAGTGAGAATGTGTTGCCCATTTGAAACAAAAACTCAATGGCGAGTTATTTTAGTAACAAAGGTACATTCTGTCACGTGCGTAATTACGTCATGTTGTTACGGACAGAAGTGGAGTAACATAACAAATGTACTCATTTTAACCCAGCAATGATGTTCATCAACACCTTTGATAGCACAGCTGACTCACCACATTAGTTCACATTTCCTCTTGAGTTGAGTAGTTGTAGATGTAGTTTACTGCTAATTGGCAGCAAACATTTTGTACTTTGGCAATTTCTAAATTTAGGCAAATCTGAAGCGACAACCTTTCTTGCCGCACAGATTCATCTTCTGTTTGATGTTATTTTTTTTTTCTCTGACAAATAAGTGAAAATTAGTGTGGTTAAAAAGTAAGAGGGTAGTGGGGAGCTGGTATTAAGAAGTGTGTGTGTGCATGTGAGGAGCTGGAAAGTGGCTAAAAGGTCAGTTTAGCCTATTAGCATGCAAATTTAATAACACTTAGGTGTTTATTTTTGAAGACTATTGATTTTTATGTCTACTGTTTACTGTTTTGGAACTTGGCCTGACAATGCCACATAACCTGAGTGTGCTCAAATATACCAAAAAATGTGTACACAATGTGTCTTGTCAATGACAAGCCAGAGATGAACACGATGCTCCTTTCTTTTAGCCTTACATGCTGTAGCTTTCTTCATATGTTGCATTCCTCACATGCAACACACATGTCACACGATCGTAACATATACATGCAGTGGTGTCACATATCTTTCAAATTGTCCAGCATCAATATGATCTCAAGATTGGTTGGTCCTTAGCCAATGCTCTTCACTCACTGCTTCCATTTTCTGGCTATTTTATTAAACATTCACTGAATGTATAACTTTCTTATTTTGACTACATTTTCACTCCCCTTTGTCTTCTGTGCCTTTTACTGTGAAAACAGCTCTTTCCATTAAATCAAACTTTAATCTCATGAAGAAAAACGTGAAAACTTTTGAAGTTGGAAGTTGCCAAGACGTGCGGGATCACTGTCTCACTGTCTCGACTAACTGTGTAAAGTCCTCAGATCTAGAACAATCTGTCAGGTTTTCACGGGTTTAAACTGGTGATCAAATACATGAAAAGAAGAAAACTGTGAACACATGTCAAATGAAAAAACAATGGCCATTAAGAAAACATTTTTTTGTTACAACATTGTGTGAAAATGTAACATTTGGGAACTGCTGTAGAGAGTGCAGACCTACGCCAGGGCCAAATGCCCTGTCTCACAATGTTAAGAAAAGTGAAAAATAATTTTATAGTGTATCTGCCGTGTGATTCGAATCTGCTCCAAAATGTAATGGGTTCCTCATTTGCCCATGCTACACCTTTTCCACCATGTTTCATGAAAATCGGGCTAGTAGTTTTTCGTAATCCTGCTGAGAAACAGACAAAGAAACCGAACAGAAAACCTCCTTGGCAGAGGAAATGAGAGCTCAGACAATATACAGCAGAATAAAGCCTTTAATATACCATCAGGCTGCATGACTCTTTTAGGTCCATCAGTAGTGAGCTGTGGGAACGGTGACCATATGGCGATGATAGGTCACAAGACAGAGGTCCAGAGAGAGCGCCTGAACAAACCCATACTGGCAGGTAAAATTAAAAACACCCTGTCAAAACGCAAACAAAATTAACTGCCTGCTTTAATCCCAAGGGATGCCACCTTGCAGGTGCATATCTGTCTGTGTTTTGGCCTCTGGCCCTGGTCTGGCAGAGGAGCACAGCATAAGGTAAATGAAGTGGAGAACATGGTCAGGCCTGGTGGGTGGCAGGCACAGGGCAGAGGGGTGCCAGCCTGCCAGTCCCCTCATTGGACAGAAAGGGTTAGGGGGCAATGGAGACAGTGTCTGAGCTGGATGCAACAGTCCTACAGACATCCAACAGCGTGAGGTCTTACAAGGCTCATTAGGAACGAGGCTGCCAGTCTCTTAGCCCCCTCTTTAGTGTGTTAAATAGACACACAGTGTTTTTGTTCCCATGGTGAACTATACTGCTCATCTTCACGATGTGAGATATTGTGACCGTAAGTCACATTTAGGTAAGAGGTCACCGGCAGGGGCGCGAATTTAGTAAACACTCCTGTGGGTTAAATTAGAAGTATACAAACGACCTATGTGGTTGTATGGGTTAGTGGACTTGTTGTTTTTTTGTCCATCATTAGGTTATCACCATTGTATTTGGTCACATTATAATATAAGACTGCACTTTTGCACATGTATTGTAGAATAATTACAAAAAAAATTTACTAATTTTGACTTACTGTCTGAAACAAAAAATCTACATCTAGCAGATGTCTGCATCGGAAAACAGCAGTGATATGAGCAGTCTCGTAATGTGCAGGGGTAGACCAAAAAATAATGAGAACACCTCCTACAGAGTCGGTTAGATGCCAATAAGCAGCATTTGGCAGGTATGTAACAACAGTGGCATCAGATTATCTGTGCAACCAAAACAGGATAAACTGTCAAAAAAAACCTTGCAAAATCATCAACATTTCACTACCAAATTTCAAATACAGACAAGCAGCACTTAGAGGAAGAAGCTGAAACTATGAATATGATGGACACATAAAAGGAGTTGACAGATTCTTCTAACTGGCATCCAGCATAATATGACCCACATTTGTTGATGTACTTCAGAGTTCTTTTTCATGAATAGTTTACACTATTTTGTTGTTATTCTGTCTTCTCTGTAAGTCAAAGTGTCTGTGATTCTTTAGACAAGAGACGTAAGGGAATTATGGCACATTTACACCAAGCATGAAACTCTCCTCTTTTTTCTTTTCTTATTGAAAAAATCTTGACAGTTTAGTTCTGCTTGATTTGGCAAATGAGAACAATAACAGCATGTGCCATATAATCACACAACACTGTCTTTGTTCACGCTTTTCTATCAACACATTTCATATTTTTGTACCTGGGATAAAGACCAGAGACGGTAAATTATAGCAAATACTGACAAATGCACCATCAAATTTTACACTCTTAAAGGATAACACACTGTTAGTAAACTAATCCATGGAACTTTTGTTTACAAGCCTTTTTGCATGTAAATGGGCAGTGTGAGTCTAAGTAGGAGGGAAATGTGCCAAAAGAAAAACTTTACACTACATGGATCAGGCCACAGAACATGAGCTGCAGGTAAAATTCACCCCAGTTAGGCTACATTACATTTTTTTCGTGATTGCTAAAACATACTCAATGAAACACAGATTCACTTAATTTTCTTCTCTTGCAACTGTGTTAAAGGTCCAGCATGTTCAATCAATCATCACACAATGGACAACACATTCCAATATACAGCTATCAATAACCAGCTCAACCTTAATTTTATGCTATATGCCTGTTCCATTTGTTGATACTTTACATAGTTATAGTATCTGCCAAAAAAGGCAAGAAAACATCACAGCATGGCAAGATTATTGAGATAACAAACCCTGCTGCACTCTGCTCCTGCACTTCTTACACTTTTTGGAGATGCCCATGTTGAGATACTTAATTCTAAACTTTCATTTTAGGCCTGTGTGTGAACTACGTTGCAAATGTAACTTCTGAATGGACAAATGTGTTCAAGAAAATGAGAAAAACTGTAAGACCTGTGAATAGTAGTTAATAAATGAGTCATTGCAATTGCACATCAGACTTTGTCCACAGTGCCATGTCATCTTTTATTGTATAACAACCTATGATTTAGTTTCTACCTGCAAGACTGTGCATGGGGATTTTCTCCACTTCTTAAAGTTCAGCCTGTGAATAAGGATGCAGATAATTTCTACGTGTCAGTTTGAAGACTGAGTTAAAGGCAAAGTGAATTGCTTTTCCTGTCTTACGTGACTTTTGCATATCTTTTTAAAAAGGCTCCCTGCCATAACTTCCATTAGCACCCTGTGGAGAGTGTCGTCAGTATGAGAAAATGGCTTCTAATTTTTAGACATATTGGCATTTTCAAATTGCTGATTGCTGATTGCTGTCACACAGAGATATTGTTTTATAATGGCGTCATTTGGTAGCGTAGTTCTGTGAACATTTAAAGCTAATACATTATGCAATGGCTGTGGCAGATACGGATGCAGGACAGATTATATGAAAATCCTAACTAAATAATTACATTAAGTAATACAAAATAGCACATTCTTATTGTAGGTGAAAACAGGTTGATGTATTTAATATCAGATAGGGTGCTTCTTCTTTCAATCAATTATACTGATCACCTTGACAAAGACATGCCAGGACTCAGCTGACTGTGCTGCCATCAGTCAATCAGAGATCCACCACTTGCAAATAGTCAATATCTGAAAAAAAGACACCACATTCCAATAAATTAGTGTTTAACAGACCTGTCAACAAGGGACACTTTACAGTCATGGTTCTACAGTTGGCAATGTTGGTCTGTTGGTCAGACTCCAGACTGTCAGACTGTTGGTCCATCACTTTGGTCCAGTCTGAAATATCTCAACAACATCCATGGTCCCCAGAAGATGAATCCTAATGCCATTAGCACTATATTTATGTTTAGTGCTAATTAACAAATGTGAGGCTAAACTAACATGGTGAACATGGCTGGCATGACTGCAGTCAAAAATCTCAAAATCACTCCTGTTATGCACACCATTCTTCTTGATAGACATGCAGCCTTTAATACTGTTGGCTTCTTACTGGAAACAACAGTATATATAATATGACATGTCTCTCTTGGCATCCACAAAGGTTCTTTAGCTCTTATGTTTTCAAATCCCATTCATCATTATCTGTAAATGTTGTCCTTATTTTTGTCTTTTATGTGGATAATATTCTACATTAATTCCCAAATTGAACAGATTTGAAAAGTCACACAAATCCCAAAGCAAAGAGGAATGTAAATAACCCAATTATCAGTGTCCTTAGTAAATTCACTGTTCAATAGAGCTGAATTGTTCTTTCATCTTAGCAATAGATCCAGCATTAGGTCTTCTTCTTATTTACTAATACTGAAGAGAGGATTTATGATACGCTTTCATACAAAGCTGATGATTTACCAGTAAGAAATGTTTGTATGTATTTTTTTTTTTTTTTTTTGGATGGAAGGATAGATGGACAGATGTGTTAATTTGTTGTTGCGAAAGGCAGAGAGACCTGATGTGTTTTCCACACTTAATTATTTTACCAGTGGAGTATAATCACATTTGGAGTAATGGCCCATGGGGACATTATACATTTGGCCCTGGTATACTGGGAAAGAACTAATACTAGTTAAAATATCAACATTTTTAAATTAATTTGCTGTTTAATAGAAAATGAAAATACTGGCTGCTTCCTCTTGGCTATCATTTCCCATTTGTGAAAATTAAATGGGAATTTGAACAAAGATAAAGGAGATCACTAAAGGTCAAGTGTCTGCTAACAAACCAAGTCTCCCGTGGAAACAAATACATTGTATCTTTTAAAATGCCTCTTTTTCAACTGGTAAATGAACAGGAAAAAAAGTGCTAAACCATGTGGTGGTTGCCTCATAAAGTATATACACAAATAAGGATGCCTTTTTAATATTTTAGAGCATTCTGTGTCTGCTTGACACAGCCATCCCCTGCCGGTGTGTCTCCTGATGGGTGTGCTATCGTGGAAATAGAGTGTCATTTTCTCCTTTACAATGAATTATTGGCCATTAATTTCCATTTGAAATCTACAGTCTAATTAACAGGTTTGAAACTACATCAACAGTGGTGATAACCACTGTTTTATTAATAGAACATGCCTTTCGCAGAGTCTGCACACAAAGCCAAGGCAAAGATGGATGTCTTGGCTTTAATTAACCAGAATTATTTACTGACTAGGGCTGGCTTATGGGAGCATCACTCATGTAATGGATATATTAGCAAAAGACTGAAGGGATTAGCTTCTGTGGAATTAACAGACTGTGGGCAGTCCATCATGTGGAGTGAAGGTACTATATTTATAAACCAATACCATAGTGGATTCTGTATGTGCATATATGCTTGTAAGTAGGCACACATGTCCTTTTTTTCCTGTGGTTTTCCTAGCAAAAAATACTTTGCATTCTTGTCAAGATGGATAACAGAATGATGCCATCTGTCGTTCATTATAAAGCCCATGCCAAGTACGTTCTTCCTAAATCCTAAATCAATTTTATATACTATGCTGTTCACTGGAGTTGCACATCCAATGGGACTAAACTGCTGTTGCATTAATGTGGCTTCCAAAACTTTCTCACAATGCGTGTCTTATTTTCATCATTGTCACATCACAAAGTTTATGATCATGGAGCAGGAATCCTGATGTGATGTCCTCTGATCTGCAGGCGTCTCCTCTTCTGACTGTGCCTTTCAGTATTTAAGCTGTTTGGCCTTCAATCTCAGCATTATCAGGATATAAACGTCCTGCTGTGTACAGTATGGGTTGCTAGTATCGAGTACTGTATGTATTTCACAAACTCTATGAATATTTTCAATGCTTTGTTCTTCATATGGAATACACTTTACTAGCAAAACAGTGACCATCTGAAAGTACTTTTTGGCTGGACCGCAGCAAAGCTGGGGGACAGGCCTATAAATGGGTGACTAGTCTCGCATAGCCAGACCTATCTCCACAGCGCTGGGGGAAAGTCTGGATACAATGCGCTTTCACTCCTGGATAGGGAGAAAAACTCCCTGGCATGTTTGTATTTGCTTAAACCAATCACAATGGTCCTGGGTGGTGCCACGCCCCGATGGTGCCTTTGCAAAATAGTATTTTTCAACTGACCTCCATAAGACGCTTTTTCAGTACAGAATCCCATCTTTTGAAAATCCTTTCATAAAAGCTTGCACTCCTTGTTTGAAAGTATCATTTACTGAGGCAATATTATTGAGAGCAGGCAGCAACCTTTACCTTTACTTCCAAATGCTCTGTGATTTTGAAGATACTTGCTTTACCATATGTGCTCGCTGTTGGCACAGTACGTCTTGACCCCTTTTTGCTTTTTTATTCCTTTCATCTGTAGGGAACTCGCTGGCCCTTCTAATGTGTTTCCATGAGCTGTATTTACCATCATCAGCCAGTGCATGTGCTCTTCTTTGCTCACCCGGTCAGGGACAAAATGTTTGGTTGTAAATATGTATGCTTGTCCAAGCCTTTAGGCTACCCAAAGCACATGGATACAGACAAAATCTTTACTTAAAGTTGAGGTAATATTGTGGGGCATTAGCAATGGTTAACTTAATCTCCCTCTAGTTTTTTTGTTGTTGTGAGAAAAAAACTCAATACCCCCTGAAGAAATGCGTGAACGCAGTGCTACATACAGATTTGTCTGTATAATGTATACACACACACACATACACCCATACACACACACACACACACACACATTTTAAACGCCTGATGTAATGTCTTCCAATAACCCGTGTTCTTGAATGTCATGATAAATAGAGTCACATTTGGATTCAGGATTGAATTCCAATCAATAGTTTTGTTCATCTGAAACAAACGCAATCTATAATGTCTATAATACGTGTGAATGCAATCAATGGTCTGGCATTCAGCAGCACTGAAGGCTGTAGAGCAGTCGTCCTCAATTTATGCTTACAGTACTTAGATCAGCCTCTGCCTCCAGTGCTGGTGGCCCTCAGTTATGTGGTCTGGTGTGGTCATATTTTAACTTGTGGTAAATGTCAGATGTTGTTGCTATGATTCATGTGAAATGTGAACGGCTATAAATGGTAAACAGAAAATGGCAAAATCAGCAGGAGATTGGTCTGTGTCTGCAGTTGTGCTGCTGGTCACCACTAGGTCATGCTTGGCGTTTATTTAACATGACACATTTCAACAGCACCTGGGGAGCAAGGTCATTGCTGCACACTAACACTAACACACACACACACACATGCATGTATGCAGGCATACACACAAGCCATTCTCAGAATCATTCATTTCATATTGGACATCTCTGGTGCTTTCTGAGAGAAAGCCAATTCTTTTCAAATCCTGAAGGGCGACAGGTTTTTAATTATTGACATTCAGGTGAGGATTAGCATTTTGTGCTGTCTGACCCTGCAGACATGAGTGGCAGTGGGCTGGGTAGGGAGGAGGACAGGAGGCTGAGGCCTGGCGATTTTCAGGGACAAAGAGCCTACTGAGGAGGCAGAGGAATGGGCTGGGGAGGTGGAGGTGCAGTGATTCACATGCAGCGCAGGAGGCCTTTCAGTACCACCCCACCCCCCACCCCTCCCTCAAATCTCAGGAGGGCAGGGGGGAATTGATGAAACGAGCAGGAAGGCCTAATTAAAGGCTCTCAGCTCAAACGCATTGATGTATTACATCTATTATGCCACAGTTCGATAGGTCTGCCAGGCCGGGGCTGCCGCGGCTACTCAGTCCCGCCAAACAAACTGAATAAATAATAGCAGCTGAGAGGGAGAGAAAGAGAGAGAGAGAGAGAGAGGAGGAGATGAGTTCAACAAGCAGTTGTGATGAAGCCTGCTATGGCCATAGGTATGTCAAACAGGCTGAGATTTATATTAAGTATGTACAGCACCATTAATCTATACAGCAGGATTTGCAAGCAGGGAATAAAAGAAAAAAAAATCGGGAGCCAAAGTCAATGAGTGTTGATTTAGAGATTTATATATATATTTAAGAATGGCTATTGTGTTGAAAAACTAAAATGCCAATTTTAATTTAGTTAAAGGTGCTGTAAGTGATATTTATTTATGTATGTGTGTTATAAGTGTTAAATAGGTCTACATTCAGAGTCATCGCTGATATAGAGTGTTTTGTTTTGTCAGTAACATGGGTCCTGTGCATGGATGTATAATAAAACCTGGATACGACACTGCCGCTCAGCCTTGCAGCACATTTTTTTCCAGTGGCCACTCGCGGTACTGCAGCCCAAAAAGCATTTTTCTCCATAGGCCACCATTGTAAAAGATTATGTAAAACTGTTCACAGGACACCTCAAACTGCAAACAAAGTCGATTATGACTCTTTCTATTCAGAATTTTAAATCCATGGACTTTTCATATTTGTAAAACCTTCCTCGAGTCGAGAAAAGCGATTTTAAAAGTCTGTGAGGTCAGCACAATGTAAAGTCTGAGGCGAGTGGGACCTCGCCGCGGGGCCGACGGGAGGAACGCTACTGTGCATATTCAGTGGGCTGCATAACGCAGAAGTAAACCCGGAAGCCTTTTTTAGCGTTTGCGCCAGGCGAGCAATTCTCATTGAACTGAATAGGTGCCATTTTGGGATCCGATATTCAGGTTTTATAATACATCCATGGTCCTGTCCTCTGCAGTATACAGAAAAGACATTTTCTGGTATCCCGTTCAAACTACCATCCAATCAGGAGAGAGAATTCCAGAAATGTATTTTGTGTTTACTGCAGCGCGGAGAGACTGGGAGACCCTCATTACTGACCAAACACTTTATATCAGTGATGGCTGTCAGAATGTAGAGCTATTTAACACTTATTTTAACAAAGTGGAAATCACTTACAGCACCTTTAACGGACAAAGCATTAAAACATTCAGCAAAAATGTCTAGAACTCAATAGATTATGATACAAAATGTGAAGAAAATTAATGACCCCGAGCCCTGTTTGGAAATAATGTCAATTCATTACACTCCACTCCATGCCTTGTTGATTAATGTGTAGCCTTGACTGTTTTTCTCTGGCTTATACCAATTCTCAAACACATGGTTGCCTTTGAGATCAAAGGTCAATTCCACCAACAACTCAACTGCTTATGGATATTAGTTAGTTTGTCACCTACGGTACATGGGAGGAGTGGAGGAGGTAATGGGGTTGAATTATGCATTTGTGTTCATTAGGGACGAGTGAATGCGTGTTGATCTGATTTGTGGTGGGGTTGTGTGTGCATAGAGGGAACTATAGAAAACAGTGCATGAAATTATGTACACATTCAATGTACTTGTATAGGGAGGGATGGAAATTAAATTGGTATGGGGTACATAAAAAGATAAAAAGAGACTGTGCGTGGGAGCTCTAAAGATATTCCACTTTAGGCAGTAGCCTCATGCTTTTACATTCCACTCTTCACCAAACTCAATCTTGTTATTGGCTAATTTACATGGCTAATGAATACAGTTCTTGATGTGATGCAGTCAATCTCTGCAAAGGCAGTTTTTTTCCGTACTGTTATTGTATGTTATGTTGTTCGCAATGTAATATTTTTTCACAGGAACCACACACATTTACATATTTCTAACTTGACGGAGCACTATTGTAACTTTCAGCTTTGTCTTTATTGGCCCCCAAGGGACATTTGTCTTACAGCCAGGTGAAACAAAGAACACCCCCAGACATGACCATAAGACACGTAAAACATATTAAAATACACATATGCTTAAACCTTCCATATGAGTTCACATAAAATACAGGGTACATAAAAGTGACACCATTAACATAAAACATGGCATACATCCAGCCATCACCATTCATCTCAGTCATCATTGCTTTTCCTCCTTACTGTGTGCACCATCAACCATCTCCTCACTATAGTGACAAGAATGTCATTGCTTATTTGTAATTGTCCACAAACAAAGGAGCATGTTATCTGTCTGTGAATTAAATGAGTATTGAAAGTAGGACTGGGCGATTTGGCCAAAATCTTCTATCTCAATATAGGTAATTTCATATCCCGATAACTATATATATCACGATAGAGCATGTTGTCTGGTAATTTAATAAATTATTAGCCTACATGAAATAACCACAAAAAAATGCATATTTTTGTATACTCCTGTGTGTATTAAATACTTGACAAATTAAACGTACTGAGTATTTTCTCATTTAACTTTAGTGCAAAATGAACATAACAGTTTCAAGTGAAATTGAAATCACAGAATCACAAAAAAGAAACACTTAATCACCAGCTTTATATTATTATTATTAGACCAAAATCTCCCAAATGGTCCATGGACAAGTTTCCATCCAGCAGAGTACATGAGAATATGTGGCGTGGTGAGCCCTTAATGCTCAGATGAAGACAGTAAGCCCCAGAAACATGGTGGACATGAGGTGGATTCTGTCAGTGTAAATCCAGCAGCCAAGAAGGATATAAAAAGCAGGACAGCGACGAATACAGTAGTGCTTTTTTGTTCTGGCAAAGTGATGAAAGAATGCGATGTGCGTTTGTCTCTTTGTGTGTGTACATGTGTGTTATTGTGACGGTGGGTAAATATATGACTTTGCTTGCCGAGCACACGGAGGAGCAGATTTGTGACAAGCTCGAGCAGTTGCCTTCACAGCAGTGGTGAGATTGGAAGCGAGTGGTTTCTGAGCCAGTGTGACTGATGGCGTCTGTTAGCAGCGGCCGCCGCAGAGAGCACGTCTTGTACTGGCGGCAGGGGGATGCTGAAGCTTCCGGAAACAATGTTGTCCTCAGAGAGTCTGCTGAAATGACACGACAAGCCGGGCCAGTGTTTCCATTCACAGTCCACTCAACCTTCTGACACTTCTCTCGCTTCCACCTCTCACTTATTATGATGCCCCTTAACACTCCTCGCCTTCCATGACTTGCTTCTTCTATCACCTCCTTAACATACTGTATCCCTACCGCCGCAGCTGAGCTGCCGCTGTCACAAACAGCCGACTGTCATCACATGCCAGTCCTGCCTACGTGTTTCCGTTTTCGTCCCTGATAATGTTTTTTTCCTGTGGGTTCACATAGGTACATCGAAAGAAGCCACATTCAATGTACCAGCTGTCAACTAAGACCTATAAGTTATATTTTTGCAATCTCTTTCTGTGATTTTTCTTTATCAAAGCTATAGGTAAGATTCTAAACCATTTTACCAGGCAGGTAATTTTTCAAAAAGAATTTCTTATGACATATTTAACTAACTTTAACAGCAATACTGCGATCTATGCGATAGTTAGTTTATCAAGTTAAATTGCTGATACAGGTTAAGACATGCAGGCTATAACCAGGGGTGTAGTGCTATTTGACTTGACTTTGACTAGCCAAACATCTAGCTAAGTAGTAGGCTATATCACGGATTAGTACGTTGTAATTAGCGTGGCATTAAGCAATATAGGCGAATGAACACAAGTAGCCTAGTTTGTGTTTTGAATGATCAAATTTACTAACTTGCACCGAGCAATTTGGATTCGAAACATCCATAGACTGAGAAAAAACAAATTTAATTCACTGTGCTGCTCAAAAGCTACTGGCAGCAACCGGCAATTTTTAAGGTGGAATGTTTTCTTGCATGTTACCCAATGCATGAGTGGACATCGTGAATCAATCAACACACCTTAAATGTCAATATGACAACTTTGACCATTCCATTTGTTTTTAATGGCTCTCTTGCATGACTTGCTACACTTAGCAGAGTGGCAACCCTGTCTCCAAAGAATTACATTTACATTTGTTTTAGTAGTATAAGTTTTGGGTCATGCTCTTGTATAACGTGCATGTCATAGGGAGGTGTGTACAGAGCACAGGGCTTTGATACATATCAAAACATTAAAACTAAGATTTGAAAGTGGACACTATGCTTTTCAAACTGAAAAATATGATTCAAACATTTGAATATAAGATTTGAATGTCTGACACAATTGTGTCACTCTTACAATGTATTTCAGTGTCAAGTGTTGCAAATCTGGCTTCAAGGTTTTGGAACTTGCTCTGCAGACATTCAACACAGTCCTTTCAGAGGGTCCACTCAATTGTTTCAGAGATTCAGATCTGCTCATTCAGCTTTTGAAAAGTGATTCAACAAGCATTAAAGTATGAGAAACATCCTGGCTTGATTCTTCCATCGGAGAGACCTCAGCAATACACAAGGTTAAAGTTCATTTTTATTTTATAAAAGTGATTAAAAACTTGGAAATAGCCAGGCCTCCAGCAGCACATCTCCTATGCATATTCTTCTTTCTCCTGTCAAGCCACCTCCAGTTTGACATTGATCATCATCAGCCAGATCTCCACCTTCCATCTCCACAAACTCTGTGTGTAATCACTAATGTATTAAATTTAATAAAACAAACATGGTTCATGTCGATGCATAAGGATCCTTTATTTAATTTTTAATGAATTGCAATAAGTAAAAATGAACTTTAATTGTATGTGTTGCAGAGTTCTCTCTGGTGGAAGAATCAAGCCTGGTTGTTAAATGCTTGCTGAATGGCTTTTCAAAAGCTGAAAGAGAAGATTCAAACAGCTGAAAAGAGAGTGTTGAATCTTTGAAAAAAAGCGAGTTCAACCTCTGAAAGGACTCCGCTGAATGTCCGTATCGAAAGTTTCAAATCTTTGAAGACACAACATTGAAACACATTTACTGAAGCAATTATTTCAGACATTCTTTTTTTTTTTTTTTTTTAAGTTTGTATCCTATATCAACTCAACTCAACTTTATTCATTTGTCCCAGAAGGGCAATTACTTTTGCAGTAGGAGGAACACATGATAACAAAACAAACAAACCCCCCCCCCCAAAAAACAAACAAGACATACAGGAAAAGGTAGGATTGAATATAGTCTGATCTGGCAATCAAAAACAAAAACCAGCAACAACTTCACACTGTGTTAGTCCAACAGCATGTCAGATGAATAAGAAACATCATAATAATACATAGTACTGATCATAGTAATGCCGTCAGCCAAGTAGCCTAAGTGGTTCATTTTCAGCTTTAAAAAAAGTCTTCGTTGTTTTCGTGCCTGGCAAGGTTTAGGCAACAAATGTTTAAGGTTAGGGAAAGAGTGTGATTTCTGTTTAATGTTAATAAACACATCATGTCTTGTGCTTCAAGTCCCTTTTGACTTTCAATATTTAACCAAGATGACATTTACCTAACCTTAACCAAGCGCTTGGTGCCTGAACCATAAAAAAAGCGTTATCATGCTTCAGTTGCTCCGAGTGGATATTGTACTGCAAGAGCAGATGTTGCGGAAAAGCAATATAAATATGTTGGAAAACAGTGTTTTGTAGATACGCAGGGTCAACTGTCAACACATCATGACAGATACAGTATAAATGGGTTGACATAAAATATAATTGAGGCGGCAATATGTTTAAATTACTTAATTTCTAAGAGACAAGTTTGTAGCAAACACGATGGTAACATTACATACTATGAGCTTCCAGTTTATTGATCTCTCCTGTCACAGCTGTTGGTATAGTGCAATAAAAACTACAACTGACACTAAACTAGTACATTCAAAAGAAAGTGTAGCCGGTTTCCACCAGTGCAGAATTATTGAGCTATAGATACATTACAGTGAAAACTAATGTAAATCCCCCTTTTTTTCCTTCATTGCCGTTCGCAATACAGACAACTCTGTCAGACTTTCTTCAACTTGTGTAATGTCCCTCACTTGAGGTGTGCATCACCACATGTTTACCTGTCAAAACATTTTTGAGGGATCCTGATGAAGCGGAAGAGTGGCAGTTATGGAAAACATCAAAACTATTTCCCATTGGGAAGCCAGTGCAGCTGGTGTCATAATACAACACATGGCACATCCCCGCCTGCTAAAGATTTGCTTCAGTGGAGTATCTGACATCTCCGCAACTATTTCCTTAATTGACGTAGTTAAGTATGCACCCTCCATCTCTGAATTGTAAATACCTGCCGTAATGTAGTGTAAAATTATTATTCCAGCATCAAGAAACAGCCATAATTTGCAGCTGTCAGTTGCTGCTGCATATTCATTTCTCAAATGTACTGTTGTTTAGGAGCACTTAAATGGAAAGCGTTGCACTGTTTTGCCACCATAAAGCGTTTATTACCTCAGAGGTAAGTTGTCTGAATCCAGTATCAGTTCATAACTTTTTAATTGTTAAATTACCCTCCAGTGTTATTTATTATTATTACATTTAAACTGAGGTTATCTTGGATGTGTTATAAATCTCTCACAAGGACTTTTTAACTTCTTAAACACAAGCGCCCGGATAAACTCACTGCACATTTAAAGTGCTATAGTGTCGAGTCTTAAAATACTAAGTGGACTTTATTCAATGTCAGTTTATTGATAGTATGTTAACCTTCAAAACAGCAGCCTTCTGTTACAGAGGACAGGTCTGGGAAGGGAATGATGGAGAGGGAGGGACTATTAAAAATAGGTTAAGCTTGTCTCTGCACTATTTCTAACAGGCTCAGTTTGTTCCCTCCGGGGTCTCAGTGATTTGGAGTGTGACCCTGACCCTTCTATACAAAGACGGACACACACACACACACACAGACATGCATGCACACACAGTTCTTCGCCCTGAAGATTGCTGTGCACGTCACTGGAACTAAATCACAGTGAATGTACTTGTCGGCTCCACTGGCCCTTAACAAGATCTGTGTTGCTGCTCTTGTCGCACTGCAAAGCGCCAGGCAGAACATGATTTAGTCGCAGCAGCATTAAAGAAAGGAAGGACAGGTGTCACCTCTCTGATCATGATGTGACTTCTCTCTGCAGCCCCCCCACCCCCACCCGCCTCGGACATGTGATCTAATAACAAACTGAAGAGCGAGTCAAATATTTGTTTGAAATACAGACATCTAATTAAGGATCATTATCTACTCCACAGTCATAAGGTGCATTAATGCATGAACGCATAACAAATGGACCAGTCACTAATTTATGTTTTCTCTCCTTCCCTCAGGCCATAATAAAGCAAAAAAAGAATTAGAATTTAGATCTGTGACATTTATTTGACCCCCCTGACAACTACCTCTACATGATCTAATGAGAATAACACATTAGATATTAATCCAACCATAGTTTCATCAGTTAAGTATAAACAAGAGAGGCATTAATGAGAAGCAGTAGTGTACTTCTCCGAAGAACACAGACATGCTCCATTACCAATCACATCTATGTGAATCAGAGGAAACTCTTACTGCCATCAGACTCAACTCACCATAGGCAATGTATCAGCTTAATTTATTGTAAAAAAAACCCCCAACATTTTGAGTAAATGATCCTTGTTAAAGATGGTCGTCTGCACTTTCAGCTCTAAGCGCCGGACATCTGTATTTGGAAGTAACTTCCTCCCTCACATCCATAGAGGTTATGACACTAATTGTACATGCTTTAACAACAACACAAGTCAGTAAAATAAAACTGTCACACTGTGACAATGAGTAATGAGGAGGAGGAGTCAAATACTGAGTAGCCTACCCTGGGCAGCTCAGTTGTGACACTTTATAGTAATGTTAAAAACAAAATTAAATGTAGGCTATAATACAATTAACTCCATAATCATAATTAGTTTTGTTGTCTGTTAAATTTAGCTGTGTTTGAAATCCTCACTATGAAATATGTTAAAATGATCCTGCTCTGCAGGAAAGGAGCCCACTCGGGGTTAGCTGTACAATGAACATCTGATGAGACTAAAAATTAGTACTGTAAATTAGTTACACACCAGTAAATTAGCTGCATACTGACCTTTTCATGGGCCTGTGCACACACAAACCCCCAGATGCAGCTGAAATACATCCTCCCGCAGACAGCAGCATATAACATGGATGTTGCATGTGCAGGATTTCCAGGATCAGGTGTAATTTGCTTCAGTGGGGTAACAGCCTGGTGACTAGTTGCACAGTTGCTAGGACATAGGCTATAGCATTGATGGGTTACAGAACACAACAGAATCCAGAGGTAGCCGAAATCCCCATTGCTGTTAATCAAAAATAAGGAAATAAACAAGAAAAAAGAAAGACAGAAAGATGCTGTTTCACATGTTTGTCACGTCTCTCTCCCAAATGCTAAACAGAAGATGGAAATTACATTTGTGAGCTGAACAATGAACATCAGTCATGATCAATAACAATCAATCCATGCAATAGAAGTGGGGCCTAAAAGAAAAAGCTTGACATTTTAAATTTAAATGTTATTCTCCTATAGGCTACAAGGGATTTGTAACTCTGGAAAAAAAAAAGCTTCTACTCTTATCCTTCAGCAAGCTGCATGGCTTGAATTGTTAATATGTGCCACACTGCCAGCATGCAAGCATACAAGCTAGCTTGTGGTGTCCATTTGTTTGAATGAGAAATGCTCATGGTAAATGTTTAACTGAAGAATCAGACCGGTCTCATTCCCAACTCGTCAAATACCGCCATTTTGTCACGGCCTTCGGCGTCTGATACCGACGCACGAGGCACCCTTTAGCGTCTGTATGAGACGCACCGGGCTTTCGACTAACTCCAATGTAAACCCATCCAAACCCTAATCTCACCCTTATCTGGCATAAAACAATCACAGATTTATAAACTCTTTTCCC
>JAOVVB010130888.1:0-12281 GCA_028570985.1 Heterobranchus longifilis | reverse complement strand
GACTCGCCTCCTCTGGATCTGTGGTGCCTGCTGAGGGCTTGTGGGCTGGAGGACTGCTTACACTCTCTAGAAGGCATCAGAAATTACATTTTGACCCATGTATCTTAGCTGCATTTCCTAGTCCCAGGAACAACTTTTCAAGGAACTAAAATGTTTCTTCAGTTCATTGTGTTTCCACTGTGGTCTAAAGACCGTGAAGATGAGGCGAATTACTCTGCTGACGTATGAAAAAGCAACATTACGGGACGAGGAGTGCTGGTGGTGTCAGGTGTAAACACACTCTGCAGCCTGCAGTTCAGTGCACCCATCCGTTTCATCTAAAAAACACTTTGAAAAAAACCCCTTAGGTTTTGTCTCACTGGAACAACATTTACTGCTGCATGTCGGATCTAATGAATGAAATGCAGAGGAGGAAAATGAAACTAAGAGTGTCTGTCTCCAGATTAAATCATCTGTTGAGTGTTTGATGGTTATTTATTTGTGCTTTTAACTGATGTGAAGCGATCAGACTTTATTTCTCTCATTCACTGGCTTCCTCATACACAGCACCACCGAGCTCTCTCTCTCTCTCTCTCTCTCTCTCTCTCTCGGGGCGTGCCCCCTGTACGACTGTTGAGCAACGGTCATCCCTGCAAAGTACTACCCCCTGAGCAGGTACTTTTTGGGGTGTAAAATGTTCCCAGAAAATGGTCCCTGCAATGAGTTCCTCAAAAGGTTCCTAGTCCCTGCGGAAAGTTCCTGCGGTCGAAAAAAGGGGTTTTATAAACGGAGTGATAAAAAACAGCCCAGGCTGCATTATAATGTGGATGTGAATGGTAACTGACCGCTGGCTGCGGCTGCTGGTGTCTGCTCACTGCTGGACTTGTTCTGACCCAGCGGCTGAGGTCGAGGCTGCAGAGGACTGAGGACCTGCTCTTCTTCCTCCTCTCCCGGGGCTCTGGTGGGTTGGGGGCTCTCAGGTGTGATCCTGAAAGGACGAAGATTTCCAGGGTCCTCTGCCCCCGGAGACTTGAGCAGCTTGGGGGTCGGGGGCCGCCCTGCTGACTTCTGTGGAGGCCTGTGAGCAGGAAGGAAAGCAGCAGTTGGCTACAAATACTGGCCAAAAGAAGAGCAAATGTCATTCTACATTTACATGACCCATCCCTTATGGGATTATTTAGCAAGGTCGGGGAGTAATCTGAATACAAGTATTGGATTACATATTTAAAATACAAAGTATGAGTAACTGTATTCTGTTACATGGTATTATGCATACAGTTACTGTCTTTAAAAATAGATTACTTGATGGGATTATTTTATTACCTCCACCAAGGAGGTTATGTTTTCGGGTCGGTTCGGTTTGCTTGTTTGTTTGTTTGTTTGTTTGTCAGACAGATTACGGTGAAACTACTGGCCCGATTTTCATGAAACTAGGTGGAAAGGTGCAGCATGCGCCAAGGAAGAACCCAGTAAACTTCACAGTAATCACGGGGCAGATTCACAAATTATCTTTCACTTTTGTTAACATTGCGAGATAGGGCATGGCCTTGGTGGAGGTCTGCAGTTCTGAGTGCCCTTCTAGCCCTCCTTTTTGTGTGTGTAGTGCAACAGTTTGTGCACGCACAGTGCCCCTGCCACACGACAATGTGAGAGGAGACACAGCCAGGACACTGTCAGGAATGTGTTTTTGGAAATATAAGAGCCAGACAAATGAGCTCAGCAAGAACATTTTGAAGTATTCCAAAAATAATACAAAGTATTTAGAATATGTTACTTAATTTGAGTAATCTAATGGAATGTGTTACAAATTACATTTTAGGGAATGTATTCAGTAATCTGTAGTGGAATACGTTTTAAAAGTAACCCTCCCAACAATGTTATTCAGACACATTAATTAACAATAAACCAAACATTATGGCATGTTAACCCACTGTCATCTAACAGCACAATTCATAAATATTAACCAAACATACATATACACATACATATCCAAACATAAACATAAACCTCCTACAAATAAACAACGCTCAAAGAGACATCCCACAATGGAAAAACACTAGCTACTAGAGTTTAACAATATGAAGGTGTTTCATGGAACATAGTTATACTTTTGCCCAAAACCTTACAAATTAGTTCCACCGTCACCAACACTAATTTGTCGCAGATCTTCTTATGCACCTCATTCTGTCAGCCATCATGGGTGTGTTCTCCTACCTGCCAGGAGAGGGTGCTGTCACTTTGCTGTTCCTCTTGCCTGGGGAAATGGAGCGCTTTTTGGGGGGCAAAGTCAGAATGGGAACCAATGGGAGTGACAGGTTGCTCCATGACTTCCTGACATTGTCACGGTCCTTCTGCTATTGGTGCAGGAGATGGAGGGAAATGTGAGATTTAATTTTTTTTTAAATAAAATCATTATTCATAACGGGGTAGGATTGATCTGGACGCAGGTGAGCCAGCAGCATAATGTCACTGAAATAGCTCTTCACAAAAACATCCTTAGCAACACACAAAGTAACACAGACACAGGCTGTCCTACTGACAGCAGCAGAAGATGGTCAGTAACAGGATTAGACTCCGACAGACTTCCTTTGGCCGTGCATAACCTCTGGTACCAAGACATGACACCAACATTAAAAATTAAAATAAATCAACCTCAATCAACTCACAAGGCATTTATCATCTTCTGTTTGTAGAGAAGGCAAAACCCCTCACACGCATTAACACTGACCTAGAGTACCTACACATTATGGCATGCACAGTATAACTGTGGTTTAACTGGTACATCACTGGTATTCAGGATTGTGTCTGGATTAAGAATGTGTTTGTGTATATGTATGGTTCCTGTGTGAAATATAAAGTACAGAAGATTCTTCTAAGACCTTAATGGTATAAGCGGTGACACAGCAGCAGACAGATGGACAGTGCATACAGTAATGTGTGTGTGTGTCTGTGTGTGAGGAGCAGAGACACACAGATACTCTGATATATTGTGTCCGACTGATCTGGGGCATCATCAGGATGAAAAAGATTAACAAGAGGAAGAGGAGCAAAAAGCAGTGAATCACTTGTGTGTGTGAGCAGAGTAAGACACCAAACATTTATAGAAAAAAATGCACCACTATTGTGCATACACAAGCTCACAGACACAGTAAATCTGTTGAGATTTGAGAACTCATATTCTCTAGATATTCAGTCAAACAGGTGCAGGTAGGCAGCAATATACTGGTTTCAGGGTACACTGGGATATCAAAACTGACGGTTATCATACCATGTACATTTTCTTAGCTACGGTATTGAGAATGTATTTTATTTATTTTCAACAGTTAAAACTTATTATGGTCTACAAGATTGTAAAAGGAGATGTCCAAATTATTTTACACACACATGACACTCACCCATACATGTCATCCCCTTTTCCTGCCTGACTTCAGGACCGCAATGGATATAAGTCATGTGACTTTATTGTGATATTCTGATGAATTTTAGTACTGTATGCCTATTTTGTGTACTGTATTTTAATTTATCTAATAAAATCAATCAAGTCAATTCAAGTATCAAGGCAGCTTTATGTATGCAGCATTTTGAGTCCAGAAATTTCCATACGTATTGTAATTATAATGAAGCACACAAAAAAAAGTTTTCATTCGTTTAAGAGTCATTGTAACTGATGACAATACTACTACTACTACTACTACTACTACTACTAATAATAATAATAATAATAATTGTGTAATACAGTATACTGTGATGGTTATCCTACCGTGAAAATCTCATACTACTAATAATAATAATAATTGTGTAATACAGTATACTGTGATGGTTATCGTACCGTGAAAATCTCATACTATTGCAACCCTAGGTGCAGGTTGATGACACGACTCACCTGCGTGGTGCCGGTGGTCCTCCTGCGAGCGGTGGTGGTGGACGAGAGCGTCCCCTTGCTGAGGTTCCTCTCCTGGCTGCGGCAGTGAGGGAGCGGCTGGGCCTGCAGGGCTTTGAAGGACATGGAGCCCATGGGGTGGCAGGACACTGAGCGAGGACAAACAGGCATGGCTACGGTGATGTACGAGGTGGGAGTATGGATCAGGGCAGTGTGAGGGTTTGACGAGCAAGGGTTTGATAAACGGGAGCGCAGAGCGAGAGATCGGAAAGGAGAGGAAGGATGGCAGATGAATTAATGAAGAGAAGCCGTGAGTTTGGGAAGATGAGCAGAGGATTAAGAGGAATGACAAGAAGAGAAAGAAGGAGTTAGTGCTACTGACTGGAAGCAAAACTGCTAATATACTGCAATCATCACTTGGGAACTGGATGGCAAAGGAATTAATGTTATGCTTTTAAAATAAGGATTTAGTAGGGCTGATTGGCCAGGTTAGAGATTAAGAAAAACTGTGACAACTTTCAAATCCACAATGCAAAATGGAAAATCCATTCACTTTGTTCTATTACACTATAGCAGCGGTTTAGCAAACCAATCCCTACTGTAAAAAGTCCCAGTGTTGGAAGCATCTCTACTTTGAGTCATTCAGTCAGGAAAGTAGGGCTGAACAATTAATTTAAATTTTATCGAAATCGCAATATGGCCTACTGCAATTTTCAATTTGCAAGAGGCAGAATATTTGTTATTTGTTTGGCACAGATCCCTGCAAAAATCACACCATGATCACATTAATATGTTTTTCAATGAAATTGGGAACAAAGTTGTAAAAATGACCATTCTCTCTAATATCGCAAATCATATCGCAATTGCAATATCAGTGAAAATAATCGCAGTTAGAGATTTTTTTCAAAAGTGTCCAGCCCTACTGCAAGAGTTCTTGTGTATGTGAGTGTTAAGACAAAGTGTGATTATTAAAAAAAAACAAAAAAACACACACAAAAAGAAAAACATAGAAATACAAAACAACATGGGCAGAAATACACAAGGGCTTCTGGGAAACACCAAGATATTGTAAAATGTCAGGAAAAGTAGTGCACTTCACGACTACAAGACTATATGGACTCTCGGTCGCACTAAAAACAAAAAATGCAAACGCACGCACGCACGCACGCACACAAACTGTCTGAAGCCATTGACGGGATGGTATCAATAGGAGAATACTTCCTGAACAGCTTACTTGTTTAGATCTCTGTGTGTGTGTGTGTGTGTGTGTGTCTGTGTCTGTGTTGTGCGCGTGTGTGCGTGCATGCATGTGCGTGCATGTGAGCTTTGAGTGCCTGATACAGGCTGGTGATGGAAGTTTCAGACGGTGTAATGCTTTAAGTCTGGCCAAATCTGATTAACATCCGAAACTGTTCTGGTCAAGAGGGCAAAATATAAACAGCATAAATACTTCTACAAGCTGTGATTCCCAGTTTAGAGTTTACTCGTAAACATCCTCTATTTCACTCACTCATGGCCACGAGGGGTTTTTCATGTGGGGAGTGTGTGTACATTACCTGTTTGCTCTCCAGACAGACTCATGGCACTGCGGCTACGAGCCAGGTAGGAGTGTGTTGGCTGCTGCAGGCGGTTCACCACATTGCTCTCCCATGGCGTCAACGGAAGACGGCGCAGGCCTGAGCACACACACACACACACACACACACACACACACACACACACACACACACGCACACACACACACGTAACAGGTTTGACAACTTGAAACTATTAACCGCCCACTGATTAGCCTGAGCAATCAGTCAAAGCAGATTATAAATGATGCGTAATTACTGTATTTGTTACTCATTCCTTCCCTCGCACTGGGGCGAGAGCTTCAGTGAAGTCATAACCATGCACAGGCTGCTATGTTACACCTACACCTGCATGCACCAGTTTGGTAATTATGAAGGGAAGCAAACAGCCTGGAGTAATGCGCAAACCGAGAGCAAACACGGGGAGGAGAGCATTCAAATAAACAGTGCAGAACAAAGGACATATTGCATCCACATTTTAAGAAAAAGGAAAGGAAGAAAGGAAAGAAATATATGAATGAATCTGCCAAATAGTCCAAGAAGTGCTGAAAGCTTTTATGCAAGTAAGCTATTTGGCCATGCAGTCTTTGGTACCTGGGTAGAAATGTTGGCATATCATGCATAAAGTGTAAAGTGGACAAAGTAATTCATCTTCATGATAACCTGATTTGCCACTTAAAAGAGACAAAGGACAGTTTATCAGGCACGACATGCAGCACTGCTCGCTCTGATAATGAAGCAGAATACAAGGTTGCAGGTTTCAGGGTGAGGGGCAAAGATACAACTGGGCTGGAAACTGTGCAAAGGAACCCGAGTCTCTAATCTACACCACTTTGTATTCGAGCAATGCAATGGTTTCAGAGTTCGTGTTACGCTCAGTAAATGTGTGATGTTTCTCACAGTGTCCGCTTGAGTGTGCACAGTTTGTCTTGGCGGCATGAAACTTGGCACATGATGACATATTAGGCTATCGTTGTGTGCACACGTCTGATTGTTGAAATGTGGGTGTTGATTTTTCAGCTGGGATAAAAGCAGCGTACAGTGTTCCCACAAAAACAAAAAGATTATCCTACAGAGGATTAGAGAAAGGGGTCACGCTAGAGGGGGAAAAAAAAAATCTTGATCCCTCTGATGAAACAGAGAAGTGCAAACACATGCACATATATAGTGCATGCCATTTGATGACTGTATTGTAAATATTGCATATCATATTATGTAAAGTAGTAAATTCTTTACTCAGATATCAAATAAGTGTCATCCAGGTTACAATTAAGCTACAATGATGTATTTACAGATGAAAAAATGCATGTCGGAGAAGAAGGATTGTACAGCTACACATATCACTATTAAGTCTGTACGCAGGGTAATTATAATTTTCACCACTTTCTCTTTGGAATTGCTCAACAGTTTCCAGCCCATGATCATTTTTGCTTTGCAACATAGTGTGTAACATATAGGGGACCAAGCTGCAAAAAGTTCCCAGAAAACACCTGTGTTTTTGTGCTGGGTGGTCTTTCTCTGGTGTAGGCGGGGTTTGGACTGAGCTTTGCTAATGACAGGAGAGGAGGCTGTTCTCATCTGTAAGCCTGTCAGCAACATATCAACATCAAAGAATACATGATCGAATGGTTAAATTTGCATTTAAAATATATATATACTTAAAGAATAGCTTGACATGCTGAGAATTGTGTTTTGCATTCGCTTCCTGGCTGACAGTTAGATGAGGAGATCCGTAACACTCCCATATCTGTCTGTTGAATATGAAAATACAGCCAGCAGCATGTTAGCTTAGCCTAGCATAAAGATTGAAAAAAAAGTGGGATATAAACCTACCAGCACCTCTAAAACCTAATGATTATGACGTTATATCTTGTTTGTTTAAGCCGTACAAAAGCTTAAGTGTAAATATAACACGTAATGGTTTTAGAGGGGTAATGTGTTGGACAGCTTCTTGGCAACCTCACGACAAGACTCATAAAACCACAACTTGTCACTGATACACTTCGGATTTTGTATGGATTAAACAAACAAGATAAAACATGTTAATCAGTGAGGTTTAGAGGCTGTTTTTGTTATCTTTGCACAGAGCCAGTCTAGCTGTTTGCTTTATGTTAAGTTGAGCTATCTGTCTGCTGGCTGTACCTTCATATTAACCATACAGATATATGGGATTGGTACCAATCTTTTCATCTAAATCTCAGCAAGAACGTGAATATGTGTATTTCCCAAAATGTTTATGTATTTTTAAAAAAAAAGTATCATTCTGTATTTTTGTCCATATCAACGTCAGTGTACCCCCAAATCTCATTTAGTAGAGAAAAGAAAACAACAATGAGTGCGTCGACTGTCACAACAGAGTCACAACAAACACAGCAAACACAAATGACATAAGATACAGCCAAAGGCAGTGGATACTGTAATGAATAATATTGATGTTCAAGTTCATTGTCGTTACCTCGGTCTGGTGAGTGTAGGAGTGTGGCAGAGGAGTAGGAGAGGCGCTTGGTAATAACAGGGTCTGTGTGTTTGGATAAATTCATTGTGGACACTGACCGCCTGTCAGCATCTAGAAACAAAGAAGAAAAAGTAAATGAATGATGTATGGAATAGGTGGTAACAGGGGGAGAAAGAGATCTCTCTTTGAAGGGTTACTCTAGTCTATTCTGGTTAAATCGGGTTAGATACGAAAAAAACTACCAACATGTTGCTAAAAGGGGGGAAACTATTAGCAAATGCATTAGTGCTAAATGGGTCTTATGTAATCTAAAATGGAGCTAAAATGGTTTGAATGAATGATACTTTGTCTTGGGGGATATACGTTCAAGTTACAAACTGGATCACTACATGCAAATAAAACAACAAACACTAATCGTGCCATTCACATTGGCCTACATTTACACTAATGCCAGTGCTATAACGGTGCTGTACAGTTACAGTGCTAGAGCCAGCGGTCTAACACCGGCTGCTATAATATTCACATTGGGAGGTCACTCCGTATCTGCGGTAGAGACTGAAAGCACTCTGCATGTGCTCCAGTCCAGCAAGGTCGAGTGGATAGAGGAAAGCCGACTCGACAAAACCTGGACCAGGAGGGGAAAGGACAATGGCAGAGAAACAAAGAGCAGAGAGGAGATAGATAGAGGGAGATCCGAGAGCGAGGGGAAGAGAGAGAAAGTGAGTCAGAGAGAGTTTGAGGATAAGGGGGAGAGAAAGAGTGAGAGAGAGGGAGGGGCAGAGCAGGGTGTGAGTCAGCAGTAACAACAGAGGGCAGGGGATCTGCAAAGATCAAATATAAACATGGCAGAACAATACTGACACGCAGAGGCAGGCAGACATATTGACACAAGAGACACACTGTCAGACATCAGGGAGATGAGATAACAAAAGCATTCAATAAACTTGAAAGTACTCATACTTTCGCTGTTGTGAGTTTCTGCAGGTACTGTGTGTAGGTGCGTGATGTGTTTAAAGTACCGGCTGGCGTGCTGGGAGTGTTTGTGTGCAGTGCCCCTCCCCAAGACCACCGGTTGGGCTTCTGTCTGGTTCTCTGGCTCCTCTCCAACGTGCGACGCATCACCGCCTCGTGACGAGCCTTCAGTCACAAAGACAACAACAATGCATTATCAGCATTAATAAAAATTAAAAAAACAACGCCCAACATGCAAATACTGCTGAAAGACTGGAACAAAATATGCTCTGAATGGATACTTGCGGTGTGTCATGTTTAGTCTACGGCCATGAAGTGTGTTTGGTGCACAGCAGTTGTACAAGTACCAGGCAGATAAAATCTAAATTGTGATTATGCAACAGGCTCAAAGTGAAAGCAAAAAACGCTCGGTTTATCTCAAACTTGTCCTGAGAATTTGTGGTTCCCAGGAAATTATGACATTTTCTAGGCTGTCCATTGGAAGTTTACCTTCCTAATATATTCCCAGAATGCACCGTAAAAACTAGTCTGGTGGGGCGTCTGCATTCCCTGCATTTCCGGTCTGAAAAGATTCCTTTTATAGAATTGTTTGCAGAATGTTGCCTTTATTTGATAGCAGACAGCAGACAGGTAGAGATTGTGATAACACAGTAGACCTCTAGGCCACAGGGACTCAACCTATTTACGTTTTTGTTTTCCCCGAGGGAAAGCTATGATGTTGTTGCAAAGACGTCATCAGCATGTGCTGTCTCAGAATCATGTTGTAGGTCTCTGACTCATCAGTGTCCCAATGTTCATTAAATCAATAAGCTAATTAGAGTCTGAACTTACTGTAGGACATTACACATAGGGTGATCCATCAGCTCAGACTATACAAAACTAAAATTCCCAAATTTTCGCTTGAAATATTTTTTTTTCCATAATACGCTACAGTTTTAAGATTTTTTTTCTTTTTGTACCTTGGTGGTAGCCTGGCATTGCCAGACTAATTTACAAATGTGAATGAGTCTGGAACCTCTCAGTTGATTTTCGATTATTATCATTATCAACAGCGCAGACCAAAATGTCTCGACGCACGATGCAATTGGATAGAGCTACAACCAATCAGAGCAAAGCGCTGAGAGGCACATGCAGGTTGATAGTGAGCACACTAGCACTCAGCACACTGAGCCACCAGCACGCCCCAAGATTTATATTTTATAGCTTCAATATCTTCTAAAATCCAAATCAAAACTTCAACACATCCTGTCAGAAAGCCGGCTTGGTCGGGGGAATTGGTCAAGTACAACTGGAAGAAAACGGGGGGAAAAAAAAGAAAGGTATAGGTGACTTTGCAACATTGCAACACACTACGTCCATGTTTCCCTCCAGTCTATGATATGGTGTGTGAGTAAAAACTGGAAACAGGTTAGGGTTAGGAGATAGGAGTCGGCAGTAAAGTTCAAACTCCAACTCACTAAAGAGGGAAGGGGCACAGGAGCGTGTAAATGGTTTACTAAAAACTGATATTTATTAGCCTGTTCATGAGGATGAGAATTATGTTGTTTACTCTTCACATTAATGTACAGGTGTGTACAGGGCCATGTGTGTCAGACCTTGTCTTCCTCCAGTTTCTGCCGTCGTTTCTCCTCCACGGCAGCCCGTCTCCTGTCCTCCTTTACCCTCTGCTCCTCCAGCTTTCTCCTCCTCTCCTCCAGCTGCTTCTCATAGTGCTGCCTGGCTCGCTCCTCACGTGCCTGCCACTGGGCCTCCTTGACAGCTGAGGCATGGTGCACACACACACACACACACACACAGACACACACACACACACACACACACACCCACACACACACACACAGACACACACAGACACACACACACACACACACACACACACACACACACACACAGTGAATCATGATTTGATGCATTAGTGTGCTCTCACGCAAAAAAAAAACCTCAAACATGTGTACAAACACACATGCCACATGCACACACACAGGCTTATAGCAGCAGTGTGATGGGTCAGCTGTTGATCATGTGACTCGGCTTTAGCTCTCAACACAAAGCAAATCCCTCAGCTGGGGCCAGAGGTACGACCACTGTACAACACTATGAACACAAACACACTTAAGTAATAAAAACATATACAGGTGCTGACTTTCTAAAACCCATCTGTGCCTGTCTGTGTGTATGACATGTCACTCACACACATTCAAAACACAAGCCTCCCTAAACCCTGTCCAATGGCCTGACCCATTATGTAACATTGGTGCCATGGCAACGGGGGTGCCGGGCTTCAGCCTAGACTTTATGTAACGACCAGAGAAACGGGCACCACAGCTACCAACCAAGTTCAGTCATGATATGTTGCGGGAAAGAAAGTGGGGGATGCATTTAAAGCCTCCTAGACACTGATGTTCACTCTACACACACGCACACACACAGTTAAAGAATACATACCATTCTGTTTCTCACGCTCCCCCCGGCGCTCACGGGCTAACCTCTGTCTCTCGTCGATCTTGTTGAAAAGCAACGAGTCTGCAACACAAACAAGTGTTAAACAGCCAGAACCAGTGCTGTATTATGTCTTATTATAACTGTTAGCGAAATAATTCCCTGTATGCCAGACTTACCTGTTTTGGTGGCAGCATAGTTACTGGGGCTGTCGCTGGTGGTGGTGCGAGTCGGGGTGGGGGTGGGGGTCAAGGTGGGAGTGTAGGTCTGCCCGGAGCCCGAGGAGCTGGGCCGGGTGGCTGAAGACGCTCTGCCATCCTCCGATTTATACTGCGAGTAAGACGCTGGAAAGAAAGACAAAGTGTCAAAAGTGTTGCGAGAAATAGCCACCAAGAGGGGAAACGAGACAGAGAGAGAGCAAGAGAGAGACTGAGAGAATTGTACATGAGGATGATCCATCATAGATGAAGTTTTAATGATCTGTAATGCAAATGAATCAACATAATCATCCACAGCTGCAATAAAAGTTTTACAACGGACTAAAATTAATATATTCAGCAGCATCTCCATAGCTATCCTTCTCTATGAGGAAAATCAAGGATAGGTACTGCAGTCCATAACAGACACGCTTGAATGCTTCATAAATCCACTCAGTGATAAACTTCCAGACTGGATGAGGGGCTGCAGTTTCCCCAATTTCTGCCTATACAAAAAACCCACAAACAAAATTAACAGCCTATTTATTTAGCAACTTCATCAACAGTGACAGTAAATCAATAAGATAGAACCACACCATGAAAGTCAATTTAACACCATGATACAAACAAACAAAATACACTAAATAATTAGTAGCTCCAGTTAATGTTAATGCATCATTTCCAATATGAAGATGACACATGCGCACACACGCACACACGCACACATGCGCACACACGCACACATGCGCACACACACACACACACACACACACACACACACACAC
>JAOVVB010130878.1:0-12281 GCA_028570985.1 Heterobranchus longifilis | reverse complement strand
CCAACCGCCTTTTTAAACACACGTAAAAGCTTCGAAATGTACCAGCGGGGTATTTACAGACGTGTTTTATGACGTAGAACAAAACGTTAAAATCTCTGAAGCTGGTGTTAACCACAGACCTTATTTCAGACATCTAAACAAAAACACATTCAAAAAACACACTGACGAGGGAACAGGAAGTGCAGAAATGCTAACTCAAACTTAGGCGCCTTTGATAAAATCATACAGTGAGTGATATGTTAAAGTGGAAACCCCTAGCATTTCCAAGTAGTATTATTATTTTCTTCTCCTTTTTTGCCCTTTTCAGCACAAATTGCCCTGCATATAAACACTGCAAGCTTCCACTTATCTTCCATGTTGACGCAGCAGTTGGCGTTTGCGCTGGTTTTGTGGGTCGTCTACCACCAGATCTCCAGTTGTTACTGACCAGTGGTTCATTATGTTGTCTAGTGTTACTCAGTCTTAAGGTTTATGCTCCCTCATGACTGTCAAAGAATTTAAAAAAAGTGCAAGTTGGTGGAAACAATATTTAGTCCTCAGATTTGTCCCAAGCTTTAGATGAGAAGAGCCCTATGTTTTTGGGTCGGTGATGTCTCAGTCGATGCAACATAACCAAAATTACCCCCGGGGATCAATACAGTATTTCTGATTCTGATTAATCAGATATCAAGTTGATGCTGCGACTGATTTTACATCCTTATTTAAACTACAGTGAGACATTTTGATAGGGCTGCCTCCTCTTAGTCGATTAGTCGACTAATCGATTGTTTTGGGGTTAGTCGACTAAGATTTCTTTAGTCGATTAGTCGTTTTTATGCATTTTTCATGCTGAATTACTTATTTCCAAGAAACGTCTGAGTACATCTTTGGTAAACACAAGATTTGCATGATTTCTTGTGGAGAAACTCAGTTTTACCGACCTGTCGATTAAATCAACTAATCGATTAGTCGACAAAATCATATGAGTGTTAGTCGACTATGGATTTCTTTAGTCGAGTACAGCTCTACATTTTGAGAGATTTCCATGTAAAACAAAGACACTGGTATACAATTAATGTTGGTCACCTATAGGTAGATGTATTTACAGTTATACTTAAGATCATTTTTATCTGAAGAGGTGATTGTGATCCGAAAAACTCTTGTGCTTGAGCAGAGTTGTTATACTTTATTTCTATTCAATGTCTTATTTAAAATAAAACCTGTTTATTTGCAAGTATATTTTGTATGTGCCTGTGGGCATTTGAAGTAATTTCCATATTCAAGTACTCAAATGAAATTATTATAGAGTACAGTAACATCAGATTAGGGTCTGAAATTAGTGTTTGATGACGTGAAGTAGTGTGGGATCATGGGACTTCATTGTTAAACAACCACCATTGTCGATTAGTGGACTAATCTGTCGTTTTGGTCTCAGTCGACCAAGATTTCTTTTTTCTTCTTCTTAGTAATTTTTTATGCTTTTTTCATGCTGAATGACTTATTTCCAAGAAATGTATTTAAAGTGGTGCTTTGTCTTGATTTAATCATTTGGCCTGTAGGGTATCAGAAAACGGAGACAAATCTAATAGAGCCCATGTTGAGTCATGAAATGTTTTTTTTTTGTCGAAGAAACAATAAAAAAAACCCTAAAGATATTCATTTTTCTACAAAGTAAGACAGAAAAACAAATGATTCTCTCATTTGAGAAGCTGGAACCATCAATTTTTACCTGATAAAATGTCAATCAACTAATCGATTAATCAACTAATCATTTCTAGGGATCTTTTGGTCTTAGTCGACCAAGATTTCTTTGGTCGTTTAGTCGTTTATTATGCTTTTTTCATGCTGAATTAATTATTTCCGAGAAACATCTGAGCACATCTCTGGTAAACACCAGATTTAAAGTGGTGCTTTTGCAGGATTCTTTGTGGAGAAACTCAGTTTTACAGATCTATCGATTAAATCAACTAATCGATTAGTCTACAAAATCGTATGAATGTTAGTCAACTAAGGATTGAGGACAGCTCTTATCCAATACCACTAAAATATATTGAAAGACAATAAAGTGAATAATACTCTTTTTTTTTCTCTTTTCTTTTTAAGGACCACTGCCATTTTGGCTTATTTACCTCAAGAGCTGCTGGAAACGTCATTTTACGAATACTGTCATGAAGATGACATTGCTCATTTATCAGAATGTCACAGGAAAGGTATTCATCTTACAGAAGGGACAACACTTTATTAACTGTTATTGCACATATGTACAGGAGGCTCTCCCAAAGACAGGGACCGCTGTCCATGTAGAGTGATTACACTGATTCATGTCTGATCTGCTCTGGTGGAATGACTCTGCTTTGCTGCAATGGGTGAAAATAGTGTTGTAGTTCATCTTACCTGTGGACAGATCATCCATTACGTGTCCTTGTCCCCCTCTGTCGCTGTCCGCTGTAAGTGCTGCAGATGAGAGAGAAGATCAATACAAACTGCTACAAGTTCAAAATAAAAGACGGCTCATTCATCACGCTGACAAGCTGCTGGTTTAGTTTTAAGAACCCGTGGACCAAAGACGTGGAGTACATTGTCTCGACCAACACTGTAGTCACGTAAGTAAAACAGTCATTTTCTAACTTACAATATAATATCATGTTGTACCATCCTGGATGACATTCTTTTTTTTGCAGTTAGTTATATTTTATGTCATATCTTTTTTGCATTGCTATGCAGGCCTGTTTTACATTTTAATATCCTTCTATTAGTTTATGTGTTGTAATATGTTTTTATTGTATTTATGTAGATTTTGTAGTTTAACAAGACTAAGACTCTATAGCAGTGTTAGTGGCTCTGTGCTCAGTGCTAACATGTTTAGTATGTTTACCATGTTCACTGTTGGTTTCGCATGTTAGCATGCTTACATTTGCTAATTAGCACTAAGTACAGCTGAGACTCATGGGAGGGAATGTCATTGATCACATGATGCACCAGAAGAAAAGTCAGAAGATCAAAGTTATTATAATTAATCTTTAGGACCATGAATGTCCGCACTAAATTGCACAGCAAAGCATCCGATGGTTGTCAAGATTAGGGATGCAGAGGGTTTCCTGAGTTAAGGAAAATCGTTGAGGCATTTACTGCATCGAAAGAGATTTTACAGCAGTAAAATTCTAGTTTCCATGGAAACCATTTGTTTGCACTGTGGCTGATCTTGCAGAGGGACAAAAAACAAGGGTGTATATTATTTCTATATTATTTACTTACATTTGTATTGGACTTGCAGGTAAGATAGAGTCAAGTTTTTTTCCTTACTTTGGTTGTTAAAGTCTTTTGTGCAACGGTTTAACTGACTTTAAGGGATTCCTCAAGTATAAGACCAAGATAAGGAGAAAACCTTAAATACTCAAGTGAACATTTTAAGGAAACTTTAAGGAGAAGACTTAAGGGTGTTTTGTGATTTTATTTTAAGGAAACCTTAACTCAGACTTGAAGGAAAATCTTAACTTAATATGTGTTGTGTGACTGGGGCAAAGGCAATCAACAAAGTATGTAAAATTCATCCTCAGGGGACCATGAATGTCTGTACAAAATTTCATAGCAATCCATCTAATGGTTGTAGAGATATTTCAGTCTGGACTGAAGTGTTGGACTGAGCAGCTGACTGCGACTGCAGCATGGCTACACATGAATAAAGAGCTGTGACACGATACACAGTCAGGCCTCTTTCCTCTCTCTTTTATATGTCACTGACGCAGCAGTCTGTCAGGTGACAGACCTGAGAGCGGTTATCATCGGCCTGCTGCCTCCACACACACAATGACCACCGCACTGATGCCAGGTGACAAATCAGTTATTTGTTATTAATCTCAATCACCATAGAGCAGCACATACGGTAACTTATCTTACCAGCCGTGCCCTGTTGCAGGTGAAGGGACGCCGGATCTCCAGATGTTGCCTGGACTTCCTGGTGGTACGAGGGCAGGCGCTGGGAGGATTGGGCGAATGATTGCAGAGGAGCTGTTGGAAATCCAGAGGTATAACCATCTCCTGACTAATACTTTATATGATAATAATGCAGGTACACTATTGATACGTGTTTTTAAGACTCTTTAAATATTTGACATCAGACAATATTTTGGAAGATCTTTGTCTCCTTAGTCCTGTTACTTTCAACGGGTCAAAATCTGGGTGAAATTGAACCTTGCGTTGTTCAACACACAAGGGGGAGTGCTAACTCTTTCCACACAGCTCAGCAGTCACACACTGGCGAGGATATCTGCAGATGTGTTTGACGTCCTACACGAAACTCTATTTCTCGCCTAAAATTTTTTCAGAAACACATTTTAGTGTACGTTTTAGCAGTAATTTGCAAAAGTTTGTGGCCAGGTCGTCTTTTTTTCCTGTTTCAAAACAGACCAAGCACAGTCATCCTGCATGTGTCTCTCGTTGCGTTGCTGATTGGTTGTAGCTCTATCCAGAGGCATTTTGGTCTGCGCTGTTATTAACGCCCCTTGGAAATCAAAAATCAACTGAGAGGTTCCAGACTCATTTGCATTTGTGAATTAGTGACTAATGGTGATTAGCCTGGCATCGCCAATCTAAGACACAAAAACATGGGAAAACAGAGTCCAGTTTGAAAATGACAGAAGTTCCCCTTTAACAATCGGCATCAAATGTGGATTAAAAAAATTAAAAGCAATATTGCACATTGATTTCTTTTACACATAGCTCCATGTAAAGCCTATAAAAAAAGAATAATAATTGTCTGCTTACTTACACCAAAGGATCGACATGTCCACTGTGATGTCAGAGGGGCAGAAGGTGTTTGAGGAGGCAGTGGCGTCGGTGGCGTCTGCAGCTCTGGAGAACCTGGTGGAGAACCTGGTGGAGAACCTGGTGGAGAACATGGCCGGGGAGAAGGAAAGAGGCAACCAAGCACAACAAGACTACTCAACAATGCAGGAGGTCGCAACATCAGCTCAGGACGCAGAGGACGTTTTTGAGGCACTGGTGGGCTCCGGGCCTCGGTCTTCAGGACAAACTGAATGGATACCTGCATACACACCTGCAGCAGAAGACGAGGACGTGAAAAGGACATGACTCAAAGGGGTGTTTTCACTGGAACAGCAGGTCTGACCACGGACTTCTCCTCTCATAGGGCTACACATCTGACAATATGAATACAAAGTCAATTATCAATTGAAAGATGTTCTACAAGACATTGTGATATCTGCCATTGCAAAAAATTTAAGAATAAAGATAAGTAACCTGGATAAAAACTCAAAAAGAGTAATGTTAAAGGCACACTATGCAGGAATTGTCGCCTACTGTTTGTAAACACAACATTCAAACTTAGCCCCTCCTCCCTGGCTCCAAACCCGGAATTCACTCGTTTTAGAACAAACTTTGTCCGCTTGGCGTTTCGCCTCACCATATTTGCAGGGTTTTTCAGCACTGTGTCTGCTATTTTCATAGCTTCATGCCCAAAGAGTGATCACCAGAAACGTCCCAAACACAGAAAAATGAAAATAAAAAAAATAAAATACAGGCAGAGGGCAGGGTCTTAATGTCACACTTCTCATGGGTCATATGTGATGATTGAGAGGGATTATGTTTGTTTGAGTCTATACAGTTTTTTAAATGAAAATCCTGCATAGAATACCTTTAAAAGATCTTTCTTCACATGAGGATCCTCTGTATGTTTGCCTGTGCAGCCATTAGCTGTAGCCTGTATTGATTATGATAAGGACAAAAGCATCCCTGGTTTATGCTTGTATTATTTAACTGCCAGTTAAAAGGGATCCTGCAGCTTAAGGCAGAATGAAATTCTAATTCTAAAATAACCTAAATTGAAAGAAACATAAAGGAAACCAACATCAATTACTTTTTTTAGGCTTGGGGACAAATTTGCCCAAATGTTTACTGTAACATAAAACATGACTTTCCCTCATTTGACTTTTATGATTGGTGACACCACAGTACCTCTGCTTTGGGTGTAGGCGTACATCTGAATGGTCCGAGATCTGTTGCTGCTGACCCTGCGTGACGTTAGTTTACTGAATGCTTCTCGCATTATTTAAAAAAAATTAGATGTTACCAGTCATTTTGCAATTTTACATTACAATGCAATGTCAGAAAAAAAAACAATTTATAAAATCCAACTTCCCATGTCTTAGCATTTTTGTTAAGTTAGAGTTTTGAAAGATTGATTTACAACATTTTAATACCAATTAAGACCTTATTTTAAGATTAATGAATTCAATTCAAGAGAGCAGTCAACACCATGGCTGAGAATTTCTGCCTTGAAACTGCAGTGTGCCACAACAGTCACAAAAATCCAGACAGACAGGTTTTATGACATCATATGTCTAAGGAACCAATCACTTGTGGCCACCGGTGACTGATGTATCTATGGCAGTGGTGGTGGGCGGGGCTTGAGGTCAGATCCAGAATTTCTTAATGAGGGAGAAGAGTAGATGTGCTTCTAGCCCCTTTTCAGTTTAAAAAAAAAAAGTTTTGTGGGAAAACCATGTTAAACAAAATATTAATCACAGCAGAGTATTTTTTACATACTTTAAAACATGTCTGCAGGAGGACTTTAAGACTTTTTAAGAATCTGTGGGAAACCCGGTTAAAATATTCATGCTCCATCTGTTGATCTTGTATTCATTGTACAAAGAAAATTGTGAAAGCTTGAGATCCATTCTGTGTTCATTCACTTCCTTTCTTATTCATCACATCAGTGCGATCACTTCTGTGACAGGTCTTATTGAAAACTATTGACGGGTTTTAGAATTAAGGATCGAATATACAAAAATGTTATTTGGATGTCTTTATTTGATGATTTTTACGTTTTATTTTTTAACAACAATTTCAAGCTTTGCACAAAAAGATTCTGACCACAACAGCCTGTGCTCTGCTTATAATATCTTGGCTGCGGGAGGAGCATATAACATCACATATCAGATCCAGCCAATGACTACATACCCAATTACAAGATTCAAAGACATCTGAGAGGAGTTCAACTGGAGATTCATGACACTATGCGGCGATAACTGATTTTCTCCATGACCAGAAAGTCATATTTTCCCCCCCAAAGCACATTTAGTAGTTAGGCCACCCAAGAGAATCAAAATCAAAATTTATCAGTGAAATAAAATCCTGTGAGAAAACAGTGACACCGCAAGAGTGCTCAGCCAAACCCATCAAATTAAGGTACAACAACATTGGAAATAATAATGTTAATAATAATAGTAATAATAATAAATGTTTACCGATTTTTTTTTCCAAACAGAAAAATAAATTCCTTTGGTCAAGTAAAAAACAAATGAAAATAATATTGAACTTTCACCAGTCTTATGTCCCTCGTGTTTCTTTCTCTACAGTCGACCAGGTTCTTGAGGCTCTAAGGCTGCAAAGGAGGTGTCAAGGCATTATGGTTATGGTGCCCCTGGCGCTCCATGCTGCAGCATGCTGGGAGAAGGACTAGAGGAATAGAGGGGCAGAGGCATTGAAAGAGGTGTGTCCTCAGACAGCAGGTGACGGTGCATCAGGGTCGGGCTCGTTGCTGTAGTTGTTGCTGTAGTGATTCCCAGTGGGTGGGTGATTGGGTAGGATGTCCAGTTCATCCACCTGGGGGCCGGGGTGCATCACCACCAGCTGGTCCTGGGGGATGTCTGCCGCCGCCGCCGCCAGGTTGGTGATGGACTTGGACTTGACGCACTGGAAGTCCACGTGGCGGCTTTTACCCTCTTCCTTTTCCCAGGACATGCGGATGAAGGGCCTCTGGACGTAGTTGTAAATGACCTCCGGACGACCTCCGGGTCGTTTCTTGACTTTCTCTTTATATGTGGGATAGCCTGCCAGAGGAACAGCGCGGACAAATCATTAGCTCAGTTTACATTACATACACTGCTACATGTAGCTACATGCTAACTTCAGGGAAAGCTGTAATCTTGGTTGTCGATGTTGTAAATCTTTCCCTGATCAGATTCTTGCTGGAACGTGTCCGGTTGTGAAGATTTTGGTTGAGAAGCTTTTAATTGGTGTTTTTTTTTTACTGTAAAAAGCACCGCTATATCCCTGTTACATTCCCCGGCTGCAACGACGATGCAGGGACGCTGAGATAGCAGATGTGGAACACCTGGAAAAGCTGACCAATCACAGCAGATTGGCCTTTTTTTGGAAGGTGGGGCTTAAAGAGACAGGTGCTAAAATGGAGCGTTTCAGACAGAGGGTGAATACAGGTATATTCAGACAGACAGTATGAGAAAATAATGTGTTTTTGAACATTAAAGCATGTAAACATGTTCTAGTAGAAACCCAAAATACAAGCATGAACCTGAAAATGAGCATTATGGGTCCCCTTAAAGATTAAAAGCCATTTTGTCCACTCATATAACACACACAGCAAACAGGGGCACAGCCAGATCAATGAAGTGGGAAACTGCTTTCAATGTCTGTTTCAATATTTGCTTTCAATGTTGCAATATATGAAATTATTTGTTTTGTCTCATGCCTGTATACAAACAGATGTTTTGTCTACTTCTGTTGATAATAACTAGCAAATATTAAGTAGCATGCTAAAAACAATCACACCACACCACAATCTTGCATCTCAGCATTGTTCTCAGTAATATCAAATAAAACAATCCCTTCTACTAGATGTCAGTTGTCTTCCCTATCCTTTTACAACTACTACTTTGTAGCTGGCTCTTATTCTCTGAACTTCTTTTGTTTTCAGTCACCCACTATACAATCAATTTCAGTGTTTGACTCCTTCTATATCCCTGTGCATTTAACTGCTCCCTGTTTTATGCATATTAATAGTTTTCCTGCCATGATACCCAATCTGCACGCTAACAGATTTGTGTTTATGTTTTTCCTTTGCCTTCATTACTGACTAGGGAGATTAAAAGCATCATTATTTATCATTAGAGTTCAACTTACCTTCAATGCCCAGTCTTATTTTCTTTAATCCTCTCTCCTTTAAAACTGATTTGGCAACATCTCGGTTCTCAATATACTTGAAAAATCTGTACAGTTTTGTGCTGTAGATGACTGCAAAGAGAAGAACCAAAACAACATTTTTTAAATCACATATCTATCTTTTGTATGCATGTATATATTTGTATATTCTGTGTTAAGGCTCATTTAACGTTAGATACGTATACGTCCGTATTTCTGCACATTTTGTGAAAGCTTATGGATGCGGACTAAACGGAGCTGTACCACTGGAGATCGTGGGGGCAGTTTAGCCAAATAGTTGAACTTGTGTCATAAATAAAAAGGATTACAAAAAGCATAAATGCCTTTTCATCAAATGTTACTAAATAAACACAAAACCAGACTTCTGGGGGGTCCTGCAGGTGTCCATTCTTGGACCACTATTATTCCTTATTTGTCTAATGTCTCAAATATCCTTTCTCCAATTATGTTTGTAGATGACACTACCCTATTTCTCTCTCATTCAAACTTCAACTCACTGATTAAGGATGCAAATGTTGGTTTGACTGCCTGTGCTGCATGGTTCAGATTAAATAAACTATCTTTGCTAAGACGTTTGCAACATACTGTGATGACGTCATCAACAGCGTACGTCTTTGCTGGCTCGAAAGACAGAAGCCTTAGCTTTCTGCAGCAAAAAGAATGAAGGCTCTAGCTATTATGGTTCTTATTTTAGATCGATTTAAACAAGATCATGTAAACCACACCCCCCTGTGGGAGGTCTGTTTTCAGAGAATTAAGAGGTACATTATTACGACCTCCTCCACCGTCCTGTTTGTTGTTGTCAGAAAATGTTTGACTCTCCTTTGCCCTCTGATGGATGTATTGCTTAACATCTATTGCTAACGTAAAGCATGGAAGTATGTTGGCAGTGACGGTGACATCATTTTAAATTAACAGGATCTATTTTCATATGTAAAGGAAGCCTATATAAGCATTTAGTGTGTACTCACTCTGTGAATACTCTTCTCCCATTTGTGGTGGATATTCTTCATCCCAGTCAACCACATCATCATCAGTGAGGACTACAATGTGACATTCCCTCTCCCCGCTCTGGGCACTGGCCACCATCAAGGGCAGAACCATTTCCTCCAGGTAAAACTCAAATTGCCGCCGAGCTCCGTCATTGGACAGCTCATGCATCAGGGCACCTGATAACAAAGGAGATTACATCCGTTAGAAGATTCCAGGGTTCCTACACATTCTTAAATATAATATATTAAATTCAAGGACTTTGTGAGGACTTTCCAGGTCCAATTCCCATAAATTCAAGGACCCAGACATGTATCAAGGTTAATTACTGTTACAACACTGAGAATTTTTATGAGGACACAGCTTCACAGAAGCTCACAGTCAACACTTAAAAAGGGGGAGGGGCTTGAATGTGTGTTTTCATTTTCCAGGCATAGCTGAAAGTTTAGTTAATGTTAGCTTTCTCGCTGCATAACTCAACTTCAATCACTCATGTATGCATGTGACCATCACATTCTCGTGGCAGGTGGCGCGTGAAACAATGATGCAACTGCAGGAGACACATGCAGACAGCGGAGCCTATTTACTAACATTAAGTAAAAAAAAATATCAAAAGAACTTCAATTTCTATTCTTGCACGAAATATATAAATTGAAGCACTTTCAATGACCCATGTCTATTTATGTCTATTTTCAAAAATGTTCAATGCCTTGATTTTCTCCCCTCAAATTCACATATAATGCACACCTCGCTGCTTCCCGGGGCCGTGGACTTAGAGCTTTGCCGTCTCTCCCTGCGAGGGAGAGACAGGGCGTCCTGCTCCCGGCGTGACTGTCGGGGCGGACTGTCCTAGTGGGTCAGGTCTGCACCGAAGTCTTGAAACACGGACCCCAGTCTCATTTACCATGCTTATTGCAGGGGTTAAAACCAAGAAACGATTTGTGAGCCTGAGACGTTGTCGATGGAAATGTGTACAATGTATTGAATTAACTATTATATGAATTTAAAACTGCTATATGCCTGAATCAGGCCTGAGAACTTAAAGCAGTTTTTATTGTTGTCACTTTTTCCCCATGTCATTCATATCTATACAACCAATGTCTTTATGATTAAATTGTTTACTAAAGCACAAATTTCTTCATAGATCTATCCTCTCAATTTTGCTCTCAAAGTGAACCAGATTGATGCATTTAGAGGGTGAAAATTCCTGTAGGACATTTTTCACCATTTCATCATTCACAATATATATTGCAGGGAAAAAAAATATTGCAATTTTGAGTTTTTTCCAATATCCAGCAGCCCTAATTTCAAGGAGCCATGGGAACCATGCAACTCATACTGGCTCTCAAAACTCTATATCCTTAGAGGCCATAAATAAAACCTAAAAAAACATTTCTACCTACAATAGAATAGTTGTGTGATTGTGTGCTTTGCTGTGTGACGTGTTTGGTGTTGTGTAAAGCTGTAGAGGGAGAAAGTGACATGGCAGCCTCGCTGGGTCTCTTATTCACATGAACTCAAACTGCCACCGTTAATGCGTAACACTAACAGCTTCAGTGCCTCAGAGGAAATACTCACTAAGGTCTCTGCATTTGATGGTGCTGTAGTCAAAGGAGATGCATAGATAGTCACAGGCCTCCCGCAACTCGGGGATGGAGATTCCATCAGGACAGCGGATTATCCCAGATTTGTAGTAATCCTGTCAATTAGACAGAAATCACATAGAAGGCAGTCATTCAACTCTGTGTTAATCCATTAACTCATAATTTGAAATATAATCAAGAGCCCACATTTAAACACACAGCTTTTAACAAAAGAAAACTAACATTATCTTACTTTGGTATAGCACTTTGCCACCTAATAGAAGATTTACAGATTAGATTTTACACTTCTCAGGGTGGCGAACTCATTCACACTCAATCTGTCAAACTGTAACAAGAAGGGTTCTCAGTAGGCCAAAGGTAACATGGAGTTAACCAGGAAATGAGATGTACGAGTTTTAGGACTGTCAAAGATTTTCTTTTCTACAGGCTTTGAGAGTGTAGTGTAGAGCTGCAACGATTAGCTGACTAATCGATTAGCCGATCGACAGAAAAATAATCAACAACTACTTTGATTAATCTTTAAAGTAATTTTTCATGCAAAAATGGCATAAAATGCTGTTTCCAGCTGCTCAAATATGGAAAATTCCTGCTTTTCTCTGTTTTATATCATATTAAACTGAGTATCTTTGGTTTCTGGACTGACAAAACAAATCATTTAAAGACATCACCTTGGACTTTGAGAACTGGGATGGACATTTTTCACTATTTTCTGACATTTTATAGACCAAA
>JAOVVB010130858.1:0-12281 GCA_028570985.1 Heterobranchus longifilis | reverse complement strand
CACATTTGGAAACAGTTTTAAAGGTAATTGTATTACCATTTATATTCATTTTATAGTTTATTTGAACTAGCAGCCAAGAAAGTCGGGAAAGGTCCCCCTTTTTTGTTGGTTAAATGACAATCCTTTCGCCCAGTGGCAATAAAAAAATATTAATACATGTAAAAAGTTACAGACAGAACCCTTACATCTGAAAAAGAGCATTAGCTCGAAACATAACTTATTTGTGGATATGCCAATAAATTGCACCTAAGGAAGTTAGTGTGGAGACCTTTTCTTTATGTTTTCATTGTTCACATTTTGCACCTCACATGAGACTACATGCTGTTAATTAAAGCAGTGCTCCCATTTCTTGTAAAAAAAAAAAAAAAAGAAGTGTGTTCATGTAGCCTAAATTTATTTGTCATTTTGCCAGTGACTTATTCCAAAAAGTAGATTTTACTGATAATAATAATAATAATAATAATAATAATAATAATAATAATAATAATAATAATATACTACACATTTCTTAATATTTCGGTCTCTTATGCATTTTCCTGTTGTCTCACATAAAATTACATGGTGAAATGATTGTTATTCATAATTGTATTAGTTAGTTAGTTACATCGACTTTATGCACCTGTAGGTAAACATTGCGAACAAGGGTTTTATTTTGAAAGCTATGACCGGAAACCGTTTTGTTGATCCTGTTTAACTTGACATCAGTGCGGCGCAGGACCTCCGGAGAAAATACGGAGAGTGAACCGGGCTGTTGTATTATTTCTCTGCTCCGTTTTGTGTCAGTTTTTGTTTTTGACAGTTGTTTAGCAGCGGCTCGTCTGTTCGCTTCGTCTGCACCGAGTAAACTCCGCGCCGACAGACACAAACATGGAGATAGAGAAGGAAGTAAAGAAGGTAAGCTTTCCCCCAGTGTACTGACCGGGAACGCCCTGAAAAGGTGTGCCGAACACGGGGCAGGTGGCGAGAAAAGTTTCAGTATCACAGACAGACTTTTTTGTTTGTTTTTCTGCTTTCATTTCGAACAGTTTTCAGAGTCATGTCTTTGCGTTTTCATTGATAAAACTGGAATTAATTAATCGAAATAATACGAGCAGTAGGCCCTAAATAGCTAGTTTATAGATAAGAACCTATCTATGGATACTAACAAGTAGACTACTTGACTGTTGACTCGTTTACAAAACTAATCTTGTAGCCTTCTTTCCTAGCAAGGTTACTCCCATTTGAGTATATCTTCCCATCTGAAAGAACTCCCAACGCCAAACTGCGTTTGACATTTTGACTACATAGTGTCACCCTGTGTATCAACAAAAGTCACAATCTCTGTAACATGTTAGCAATTATTCAGCAAAACAATAGACGCCATTGCAAGGTTCGGCGTGGAAATTGTGCGCGAAAACCTTGTAGTTTATACAATATTGATGTTTTGGTATTATTGCGCGTTGCTCTATCAAAATCATCTTGGCAGTAAAATGCAAACCAGATGCAAAAGTGATACATGATTGTATTGAATTGAAAAGTGAGCAGCCGAATTGTAGAACTGCTCTCAGTAGTGCTTATGATACGAAGTTATGTATACCTCTTCATATAGTTCAGCTTTTAAGCCAGATGCTCTAAAACTAAGGGAGTTTTTAATGGAATTTGGTTATGCATGAGAGGAGGGACAGTTATCGAGTCTGCAATGTGACTTAAAGTGTTCAGTGGTTCTCTGAAAGTGTGGGTTTCACTGTATCACAAAGGGATTATATTTAGAATAGGCTGCAGAGTTTGTCCAATTCATTTGCCCTGCCCATCATTGCAGGGTGTTGCATGCTTTGGATTTCTTACATACATTTGATTCCCTCTGCTATAGTATGTATGAGCCATGGATAATCACAGTGTAACTAATTGGACATTTCCTTTTACATTTTCTCTGTGACGTTTTTGTACTGAAAGCCAACCCAAAACATATAATTAGAAGCTGAATGTATATAAATTGGAGTGAAACTACAAATGAGTAGTTTTAAAAAAAAGTTTAAAGCATTTATTTTGGTGGCCTGGGGGCCCTTTTACTAGGGTCATTTTTTTCTGCAGATGTTGTTGGTAATCCATGCTGTTGTGCTGACAATGATCCATGCCATCTCTGTTTGCCTGAGCCATGGGATCCTTGCATAGACCTGCAGATGGCTGCAGTGGAATGGCAGTACAGATTGCTGCAGGGGTAAAAGGTGGTTTGTGTGGTGTGATGTAATTGTAATTCATGTAAAGCAGTGATTCGTGCTGAGACAAACTGTCAATTAACGTTGGGTGAAGCATATGATGATGATGCCCATACTGCATGTGTGACATGGAACTAATGTACCCACAGTGTGTACTATTCCAGGATTTACCAGCCAGTGTGTCTTATTTGATTCTTTTTTTGGCAGTTAGACCAAACAGATAGCTTTTTGTTTGCCAAAGTGAAGGAATTCACCAGCCTGCAATGAAGTCAAAATGTATTCATGTGGCTGGTAGCATTTTCCTACTCTGTTTGTAGATACAGTATGTGCTAGGTGCTGGTCAGTGAGGCTGAGGCCTCTTGGTAACTTAAAGTGCTCCTCCTCCATGTTTTAAAGTATGTAAAAAAATACTCTGCTATGATTAATATTTTGTTTAACATGGTTTTCCCACAAAAAAGTAAAAAAAAAAACTGAAAAGTGGCTGGAAGCACATCTGTTCTTCTCCCTCATTAAGACATTCTGGATCTGGCCTCAAGCCCCGCCCACCACTGCTGCCATAGTTATGCTAGTCAAATTAGCCACAAGTGATTTGATTGATTCCTAAAACATGACAAGTCATAAAACCTGGCTGTCTGAATCTGGACTTTTGAGACTGTTGTTGGCACCCTGCAGTGTCAAGGCAGACATTCTCAGCCACATGGTGATGACTGCTCATTTCACTCATGGTATGTCATGTAGCAACTTAAAAAACACCATATAGACATGTTAGCATCAACTCCATTAAAATGCAGAAAACACATGTATACACTAGGCTATATACAGTAAGCTGCTGCCAGAAAGTGGGTCTGAGCAGCTGGATGACCCAGACAGAGCCTGTGCAACATCTGCTTTTAATCCCTGGAGGAGATAAGTCTGCAGCGGCTGCTGGAGGCTGCAGCTCGCTGGAAGCGCCTCAGTCAGTGAGATGCTGCTGTAATTACTGTCAAACTGTAACTGCCCTTTTCAAGAAAAGCAACCTGTATGTGTTTAGGTAATATTATGCTCAATTAAGCTCATGCCGTCTTCCAAAAAGAAGGATGAGGTAATAAGTTGTGACAATGAGCACACTGTGTGCAGGCTGAAATCATCATGTTAAATTGAAGTTGTTTGTCGTGATCTTTCTCTGACCTCATTTGGTATCATGTTCTTCTCTAAACACCTAAATGGTTGTTGAAGTTGCCACGGGCAAGCATTTTGGGGAAAATTTGCAACAGGGAAGAGTGATGTAATCATTTGCTCAAATACTCTGTTGGACTTGGACTGGAGGACTTTCTCTGGCAAGCACAAATGTGCCACATTAAAAAAAACAGAAAATGTCTCCAAATCAACTGCAAGGAGCTGGAACTAAATAACATTTTTGATTATAGTGGATAGGCGAATATATTCATCATCCCTGGGTATTCAAAAGAAGGAAGTCATGGTCAGAGGAGTGTGTGTTGTTATATTACATGATATGTATTATAACATGAAACTAATCTTTAACAGCTGCGACAGTGAAGTAGGAAAGTGCTACATAAATATAGAAACAGCAGTTTGTGAATTGTGGGACTGGCTGGTTGAACTAAACTCTGCTTCCTTCTATCTGCCTGACATTCTTAGGGCTGCCCCCTCTTAGTCGATTAATCGACTAATTGTTTGTTTTGGTCTTAGTCGACTAAGATTTCTTCACTCGATTAGTCATTTTTGTTATGCGTTTTTTCATGCTAAATTACTTATTTCCCAGAAACTTATAAGCACATCTCTGGTAAACACAAGATTTAAAGTGGTGCTTTTGTGTGATTCTTTGTGGAGAAACTCAGTTTTACAGATCTGTCAATTAAATCAACTAATCGATTGGTCACAAAATCGTGTGTGTTAGTCGATTAAGAATTTCTTTAATAGAGGACAGCCCTACATCATCTATCTATAGTATCAGCATTGATTAGTTGTTTGGTATATGTGATCACTTTAAACACGCTATTGCAATACAATATGAGAAACACAATGAAAGCTTTAGTTTCTGTAATTTCATTTTATCAACCTCTCAGTTTGTGTTTTATTTAGGGATGCACCGGTGTGTCGGCTGAACATCGGTATCGCCCGATGTTAGTCTTGTTGACTGCAATCCGAAAATAAGATGACATTCACTGATGGCAGTGCCCAAAATCCGTTGTGTTGCATCAGGCTAAATGTTGTGTTAAAAGGTTAAAGTTTTTTTTTTAATAACAAAAACGGCATCTGTTATCGGTCAAATTGTTATTTTAGACATCGGTGTCATTTCACAATTGGTACATCCCTAGTTTTTATTATTATTGAGCTATTATTACTATTCTGAACTCTTTCAGCACAATGTCAGCCTGTAGTCATCTCAGGTTGTCTCGCGGCGTTCTGTCCAAAAAATTGAGTTTTGTCTCATTTGTGCCATCCATAATGTGGCTTGGTCACTCGGCACGTGGAGAAATACACATCTCCGCAGCAGCAGCACAGCTGGGGCGGGGGTGTCGAGGGTCAGTGGGTTTATAATAAGTGACGTCACGGCAGCGCGCATGAGCCAGATGGGGTTTTTTCCGTCGCATCGGTGAGCAAAGAGTTCCGCGTGTATATTGCGTCATTACCGGATTACAGAAGAGTTGTCTCCGCGTGGTTCATGAGAAATGAGAATAAATTGCGCAGCATCCTCAGGAGCGTGACATCCGCGCGCTTCTCAGCGCGCTTTTAATGATCAGTTTAATGATATAACCTGCGTGTCTCTGTTTCTCTGCGGGGATGTGAAGCCACATTTAAGAGTGTTTCTCTGCGGGGATGTGAAGCCACATTTAAGAGTATTTCATCAAAGTATGATATCCTCCACATGGAGCCAAATGAGCGACCCGGTGATGGATTTAAGACTGATAAATAAACATACACCACAGCAAAATGATATGTAATCTATATAAATATTCTAGGATTATTAGATAGCTTTGTCATATTCTAGTAAATATGAAAGTACTCACCCAGACACGATCTCGGACACGGAGAGCATGGTGATGAAACGTGATGCAGAGAGAGTCGGCAGGGTAATCCGGGTTTCCTGATGCAGGACCGGTTTTTAGGTTGACACCGACATGGCTGCCACATCCCCCTGACGTCACAGTCTGTAGAGGCTGTGATTGGTCGAAGCGCAGGCGTTGTTCAGCGCGCCTCTGATGTGCTCGCAGTCACGCCAACCATTTGATGCCTTCAGGAGCTCCCCCCCCAAAACAAGTCAGTCTAGACGGAAATTCTGACAAAATAAACACAAAGTAGGCAAGGCAGCTTGATTTACAACCTATAGCACTTTTCAAACACAAAGGCAATGCAAAGTGTTTCACACAGGACAAGAAAAGCATTGCAATGGCATTCAAAGCAAGAAACCCATAAAACACAATCAAATAAGTTAATAGAAAAAAACGAAATACAAAATGGATAAAAGGCAGGATCTGTTATAAATGTAAACAAAATAGTTCCTAATAGCCAAATAGAAACAATGGAAAAGAGTATGACTGACTGCCTGCCAGTCTTTTGATACACAAAATACCTCTTTAATGTTTTAAATGCTGTAAAATGTAATTTTCATTGCATAGTTATGTTTGCAAACATAGTAAAATATGCAGTTTGAAATAATTTCATTTGAGAAACATAGGCCTACACATTTTATACATCGCTCAAAACCCTCAGAAATATAAATGTAATTTAAATGATTAGTTTGTCCTTTAAGACAGTTATTTTATTCATAAATCAAATAATGAGTTAGGCTACTTGCAGGAGACAGGAAGACAAAACAATGTTTTAATTTGCTGTTGTTTGCTCAGATATTGTTTTAAGTTTTAAAAGCTCTCTACCAACATAATATAAACACTTAATATGAACACTCATCATACAGTATGCACTTAGCACCAGTCACTTTAACACCTTGCACCTAAGCACTTTAAAACTACTTCCTGGTCTGCCTCACGTCGCTCTTTTATAGTGTTATTTGTCTGTCTGCAAACCGGATAACAGTGTGTGCTGTTAATCCTTTTTTGTTGTATAATTTTGTGATTGTCATGTTCATGTACTTTTGTATTTTAATTGTTTTTGTACCATCAACCTGCCTAAGGACAACAGATGTAAACTAGCCGCTGGCTACAATCTGCCACATTTACATGCAAATGTTCATTAATGTGCACTGCCCCTACTCTAAAAAAATAAAAAAATAAAAATGCATAGCTATAGGGCTGTACATTTCATCTTCAGGCTCTGTAGCCTACCTGTTTTTATTTTTTATTTTTTTCCTTCATGCTAACAGGAAATGTGCTTGTATGCAAAAAAGAACAAATGTTAATTTAAAAAATGATACGTTTGTTTCAGATTGGATCACTTTTCTAGTTTCATTGACACAAATCCCCTGTAATGTACAGAAGTAATCACATTTCTATACAGCTCTTTTTAATATGCTGCCACACAATGATGAAACATTTCCCCTCTGTGTGCACAGTCATGCTGCATTCACGTACAAGGAAATACACAGGAATATCTGATGTCACAGGGAGGTGGTGGCTTCCTGTACACTCACTGTACTGAAATAGGGTTGGCCATCTAGTTTCATTAAACCCAGCTGATGTGGTCAGAACAATCTTGACCAGCCCCAGGTGTGCTTACTTTAATATACAAGTTTAATACAACACGCATCAAAATTCAGAGAAGAGTTTGGTACAACTTGCATTAGTCTCAGGAAGCCAGACCATAAACTGTATATCATTTATATACAGTTTATGTATATATCATTTATATACAGTTTATGCAATCAACACTAAAGCTCCTTTTAATTATAGGGCTACAACTAACGATTATTTTCATTGATTAATCTGCAGATTATCATCTTGATTAATCGTTTGGTCAATAAAATATTGAAAAATGTCCATCCTAATTTCTCAGAAGTCCAAGGTGATGTCTTTAAATGTCTTGTTTTATCCAAACCCCAAAGATATTCACTTTAATATGATATAAAACAGAGAAACCAGAAAACCTCCATATTTGAGGCTGAAAACCAAAATGATAAAATACTTTCACGATTAATCCATAATCAAAATAGTCTGCAATGATTTTTCTGTCGATCGACAAATCGTTGCAGCTATATTTATACTGCTTGGTAGCTTAATCAATAATATATCCTAGTTGATTATGGTGCTGATTATTTTGTATTAATAATATAAATCTGCAAAGTAACAAAAGCTGTCAAACAAATGTAGTGGAGTAAAAAGTACAGTATTTGCTTCCAAAATGTATTGGAGCAGAAGTACGAAGTAGCATAAAATAGAAATACTCAAGTAAAGTACAAGTACCTCAAAACTGCACTTGAGTACAATACTTGAGTAAATGAACTTTGTTGTTGTTAGGGAAAAACTCTTTTGCATTTCTTTAAACCAATCACAATCCTCCCGGATACATCGACCGTGCTTCTGAAAACGTGTTTTGGTGGAACAGGTACATGAAAAGGTAAACACATTATTTATAGATTTTTTATAGATTCCCTGTCGAGAATATTGGGAACAAAGACAGCCGTCCACCACCACATCTGTGATGCAACAAAACTACCTGTTTCCCAAGAAAAAGTTGCAATGCTAAGAGAAAAATACTCACAACTCCATGGAGAAAGAGTTGGAATCTCTCAAGAAAGAAATCTGCAATGCCCAGAGGAAAAAACTCTCAATTCCATCTAGAAAAAAGTCACAACAAAGCAAAATGCAAGACAAAGTGAGAGATTGACAAATTAGTTTTTCATCCCCTTCCTGTCCAGTGAAAACCATGCATCTCCAAATCTGGTCATCAATTATTTAAGTAAAAATAACAATGCCACGATGTAAAAATAATGCAAATGAAAGTCCTATAAATGTTTGTTAATGAAAAATACAGAAGTATTAGCAACAAATCATACTTAAAGTATCAAAAACAGGGGCAGAGCGAGGGGGTGGCTTCTGGGGCTGCAGCCCTGAATGTTTTCTCAAAAGCCCCAAATCTATTTTTACAGCTAAAAATAAAATAAAATAAAAATGAAAAAAGCTGTCCCTTTAACACTTTATTAAAGCCAGAATCACATAGGGCACAGAACGTTGTCTGCTTTAAAAAAACAGCTCTGGGATGAGCCCTGGATCTTGTCATCTCCTAGATCCGCCCCTGATCAAAAATAATAAAATTATTGGTGCACAATGATCTCAGTTTCATTATGGATCATTATTACTGATGAATTGACATGTAAGCAGCACTTTACTGTTGTAGTTGGTTGAAGTGGAGCTAATTTTAACTGCTTCATATATTGTGCTGGGTTTTAGTACAAATGTTCCCTCTGAAAAGTGGTGGAGAAGTAAAGTGACATTAGATGGAAATACTCAAGTAAACTACAGGTATCTTAAAATTGTATGTAAGTACAGTACTTATGACTGTATAGTTTCCAACGCTGACATGTATGTGTGCCTGCGTGCACGTGTTACCTGCTGCAGCACAGAGCAGCCAGTGTTCTGCTTACAAACTGTTATGTAACTGCTCATTTGTATTCACACAGTTGTCAGGCATTTATGACTGGAGCGCCTCTCACCCTGCAAAGTGGAAGAGTTTTGCATTGATAAAAAAAAAGAAGAAAAAAAAGAGCACATACCTTTTGTTGCAGATCAAGTGTCATTTTTACATCACTTTGTGGTGCAAAAGCTAATTTGGCCCTGAGGAAAAAGTACAAACTACATCTTACAGTATATGTTACTTTATTAGTACAGCTCATACTTCACACTTCAGCCTGCAGTGTCCAGTGGATCTGATAATATCTGAAACTATGGAATCATTCAAACACTCCACACACACCTTTTAAGCCTTATTTTTATCTGGCAAGTTTTATGTTACTCATAGTTGTTGCAAGGTGAGGGTGTAGTGCAGTGGCTCCCAATCTTTGTCTGTTCAGAAAAATACTTTTTCCCCCCCTTGCCCTCAAATCCACCCACATAACCATACTCTTAGACATGTGTTTTTCTTGCAAACTCCTACAGAATTTATTTGAACCATGCCTGTAATTATTACAGAACTGCAACTTCAGTGTGACATCTTACTGAAAAAAACTACTGGCATAGTGGAACAGGAGGAAGACAAAACATCACGCTGGCAGGGAGGTTTGCTCGATAAATATACCAAATTTTATTGTCAGTCCTAAAGAAAAAAACACTTAACAAAGAAAACTCCAAACTTCTTTATCCTGCTCAACACAGTTCTGGTGCTGCTCCTTTCAAAACCAGTCTGTTCTGCATTATATAATCTGAGAGCCCACCTCTCCAGTTCAAACCGGCCAATCAGGTTTAATGCATTTTTAACTATACTTTCAAGAAATACTTTAAATGCCAAGCAAAATATTTGTCTTCGTCTCTTGACACTGAAACTATACATTAAAGAAAAATGTGACCTTTCTTAAGAAAAGGGGCTTAGCAAATAGTTGCTTCCACACAATAGTTTTTCTTTTTGTCATTATTGCAGCTACATGTTGTTATTTTTTTGTCATTATTGCAGCTACATGTTATTTTTTTTGTCATTATTGCAGCTACATAATAAGAAATCAAACAGCAGTTTCACATTCCTTCCTGCAGTTTCTGAGCTGCAAACGAGCCGAGAAGCTATTTTCATCACTTGTTTGTGTGTAGGTGTGCATTCAGATACAATGCTCATTGATTTAACCTTATTGTCAGGACACAAACTGGGTCATCTTTTTGTGTTGCACCACCTGATTCTCTGACTACAGGTCTATGCATGTGCTTTGAAATCTTTTTTTAAGCATTGTGGCTCTATAGGGATGGCTCTTTTGGTTGATAATTTGACAGCCTGTTGGTCCATTACTCCAGACTGAAATATCTCCACAACTATTGGATGGATTATATTTTCTGCAGACATTCATGGTTCCCAGAGGAATCATAATGACTTTGGTGATCACCTGATGTTTCATCTCGTGCCACCAGCAGGTTAAAACACATCAGCCTCTGCTGTGCTTTCAGGTGACACGTTAACCATTAGCATGTTCCTATAATATTGTAAATGTAAGCATGTTACCATAATAAATGTACAAATGTTAATATAAGCATTATGTTTCTACAGTCTTCCAGAGGTTAGTCTGGCTTACTGTCTCCTCCCCTTCCGCTTTCTCCACCATCTATTTTACAAAGGCACGTCGCCGCAGGCGCAGCGGAGCGGAGCGCCACCCAAGACGATTGTGATCAGTTTAAGTAAATACAAACAAGCCAGAGCGTTTTTCCCCTGTACCAGAATGATAACTCGTGCAACTCAGCACATTTTCATAAGCCGTTCATATAATATCATATGAAAAGTATTGCACAGCAGTTCAAATAGTGACCGGGGCATTTATTTCCCTCAGCTGCAGAGGTTACCAGGTTTTTATTTAAAGCAGGCTTGTATTAGAAGGCAGGCCTTTATTTTTAATTCCCTCTGTTTGTTTGGAAAATAACACTTTAGATGAGAAATCCAGAACAACAAGGTGTTGAAAATAGCATGATTATTGTTGAATTTGTTCAATTAAAAGCAATAGAAATATACGTTATGCTTAGTTGGCAACAAATATGCCACTGGAAGTTTATCCACCCTTGTTTTTTCTCCATGCCATTATTTGGGGCAGGCCTTTATTTGTTTGTGTTGACCACGCCCCCGGGGTCATTATTTGAGACCCGGCTTGTATTTGACTCCCGGCCGTTATTTGAGGAAATACAATAAATACGAACATGTCTTCCGGATTAAATACATGTCCCAGTCGCGTGATAGACACGTCATTAACATCGCGAATAATGTTATGAAATGGGACTAACTCTGTAGGTTTAGGCTATGAAAATACAACTTGGTGTGGTTAGTAAAAAACCACGGGGATTGGCATTACAATCCAGAATTACTACTTCTGTTTTAAATACATGTGACCGTCGCATGATGCACACAGACTCGAACTCCGGTCTCCTGGATGAAAGTCCTGCGTGTGATCGAGAGTGTCTTTTAAACCTGGGCCTCTTGTCTCAATTACGTGGTATATGTACAAATTACTTTTTGTAGTAATACTGCAAACAGGGAAAGAGACCAGCCTGTGCAGCCAGACCATACTCTTACTCCAGCGCTGGCACAGCGCTGAGGAGATAGGTCTGCGAGAGTATTCAGAGGTTAATCTGGAATACTGAGAGAGTGAAATGACAGTGGCCCGGGGCTCTGCCGTGCTTCTCTGCAGCATTTGAACATGTGGCATCCTCAGTATCACCCAGGACCTCTCTAACCTTAAACACTCTCTAACAGGGACCCAGCCTTTCCAGAAGCAAATAGTTCCTGAATGTGCTGCAGGGATTTTTAAGAGTATCGACCACACCTTTGTGTTTTGTTAAACATGAGGCCATCCTTCAGGATGTGACACATTGCAGCAAAATCATTTAATGTAGTATGAATATTTGTAGCCACTGTTTGTTATTGTTTCAAAACTAAGTGATCACCATCCAAATAATCAGATCATACAAACAGCATTCATGAAGCTGTGACGGGAAGTTGCTGCTTTGATCAGTTTGTTCAGTATAAAACTGAACCCATTTAAACCCTGAATATTTTATTACATATGCATTTGAATTGTCTCTTGATCTGTACAGAATTGCAAAAACAATTTTGAAAAACCCAGAAGTTTTGACATCATATGCATGTGTCATGTTATATAATATTAAAGTGCACATTCTAGAAGAAAACCAAACTCCAAACCTGGAAATGTATTCATGTGAGCTTGCATTTGTTTTTTGGATGCAAAAATACAAATCTTTATTTACAAATCTTCATACATTCATAGATTGATTTGCAAATCTTGTTTTGAGCAGTCATTTATTTGGTGTAGTTTTTTTTTGTTCTTACCACAAATCTGAAACATCGTGTGTGTCTCCTTTCAGGTGAGCAGACTGAAGCCGAGAGAAAGAACAGCCGTCCTGAGAATGTCTGGTAAGTTTACACACACACACACACACACACACACACACACACACACACACACACACACACACACACACACACACA
>JAOVVB010130848.1:0-12281 GCA_028570985.1 Heterobranchus longifilis | reverse complement strand
ATTTTATTTTTATTTATTCTTTATTTTCTCAGTGTTCATTTCTAGAATTGTTTGACAATGTAATACATTGTATGTATGATGTATAAAAATGTATAATAATGAAAAACAGGTAAGGTCTATTTTCACTGGAGCTAAAAAAAAATTCACTGTATCGGCCACCATATCTGTAACCTGTGATTTTCCCCTCTAAAATCAGTGCCAGGTCTGAAGAATCCCATATCGCTCGGGCTCTAATGAACTTTAATATTTAAAGGGAGAGTAAAGGGGAGCAGTCACGAGAGAATAAACTGCAGGATGCAGGACTGGAGCCTCGAGGGGAAAGTGAACTGATAAACATTCACACCGAGCTTTTGTTCGATGCTTGTAAATTGTTTTCCATTGCTTCATCTAGTTTATTAGATTATGGTTGATCTGTGTTCTATTGTGAAACATTTTTATGATCTATAAATACATAATACACAGATATGTGAATAGAAAGTAAATACATTATTTGTATTTCCATGCAATTTATAATCTCTCTCATAGCACACAAAGACACAAGCTTTTAGGCACGAGTTGATTTTTCAATAACAGTTTTTACTCAATGATGCAAATAGCCTTGACTATGGATGGGCAGTATGATGATATATATCGCCAAAATGATATAAAAATGTCTATCATATATATTTACCTATATTGTATCTATCACAATGAACCAAAAAAAACAGCAGACAAACTGCGTTATGGCAATATTTACACCATTTGGACGACGCTTTACATTCTGATTATTGCACATGGGAGTGAACCATAGAGGTTCATGGAATATGGAGTATAAAGAATAGGCTTTACCATGTATTTATGCATTTACTGAATGGCCAGAAAACATGCTATATCGTGATATATATCATTATCGAGATAGGAACGAGATGTCCCTAAAATAGTAAAAGTCCAGTTGTGTTAATATGTTCTTATTTGCACTTGCACATTCACATCTTAACAACATTTAATCTGAAAATTGACTGCAGTACATTTTCCCACCAATGAAATGGTTTGGGCTCAGTCCAAAAAAAAGCCCAAAAACTTTCTAATATGATCTCATTTCCAACTGTCAATTTCTCTGTTTGGCTGCAAAGCAAACAGAGCTGTAGCTGATACAAATCTGTTCAGCAAATACTGTGTTTTGATAAAAAAAAAAAATCCCCTTAAAACCACATTTGTATGAAAACCCCTCCAGTAAAAATATCAGGGGCAGAGTTATCTGTGATCTGCCATTTCAGCATATTTAGTTGTTTAAACAGTGGAAGCAGCAGCTCATGTTCCATGACGTCCTCTCTGGAGTGAAGGAAATGGTGGCAGCAAAGCTAGCTGCAGACGGTCAGACGACACACCCACTTCCCCCCTCCGGGCCTTTATGTGACTTTATATAAAGCATTCCTGAGTGCTAGTCAGGCCTGGTGTGTTTACACAGCGTTGGGTGCTTACCCTTGGCACCGGGTGTTTGAGCCGCGTTGGCACTTCAGGGGCAGAGCAGCTAATAGGGGCTAGCGGGAGGAACAGTGAGGGGCAGACACACTGTACTGGACCTCTGGATATCAGCCCAGGGGCTTTACGCTCTGCACTCCGGATCAACAACAGAAACAACCTCCTCATTTCTGCAACTAGGGATGGGACAATAATCGTGGATCGCGATAAAAAAACACTCACAATCAGTTGATCGTGGTGAATTTCCATTATCGGGATAATCGGGAATATCCTCACAAATTGACTGCACTTTACTTCAGTGTCTTTTCTGTGATGCAATAACGATGTTTGTTTCTTTAAAAAGGTTGTAATGTTCACAGAAAAAAGTCGGAATGTTTCGAGAAAAACGTCAGAAGTTTATGAGAAAAAAGTCGGAATGTTTCGAGAAAAAAATATGAATTGTATGAGAAAAAAGTCATAATGTTTTGAGGAAAAAAAGTCACAATGTTTCGAGAAAAACGTCACAATTTTATGAGAAAAAAGTCTTAATGTTTCGAGAAAAAAATTCGTAAACTTTTGAGAAAAAAAGTCCTAATACTTCTCACAATTGACTTCACTTTACTACAGTGTCTTATCTGTGATGCAACAACAATATTTGTTTCGTAAAAAAAAAGGTTGTAATGTTTCGAGAAATAAGTCGTAATGTTTCCAGAAAAAAGTCGGAATGTTTCGAGAAAAACGTATGAATTTTATGAGAAAAATTTCAATGTTTTGAGAAAAAAAGTCAATGTTTCGAGAAAAAAATCGTAAACTTTTGAGGAAAAAAAGTCATAATATTTCTCACAACTGACTTCACTTTACTACAGTGTCTTATCTGTGATGCAACAACAATATTTGTTTCCTAAAAAAGGTTGTAATGTTTCGATAAATAAGTCGTAATATTTACAGGGAAAAAAAAAAATCACAATATTATGAGAAAAAAAGTCGTAATGTTTCAATAAAAACATCAGTTTTATGAGAAAAACGTTGTAATGTTTCGAGAAAAAAGTCGTACATTTTGAGAAAAAAAGTCGTAATATTTCAAGAAAAAAAATCACAACAAAGCAAAATGTAAAGTAAAGTGATTCCAGTGTGTTTTAAGAGTTTTAAGAATATTTCGTTGATTATCGGGATAATATCGCGAATCGCGATTATTTTGCCCAGGATAATCGTGACATCATCCCGTGCCTATCTGCAACATGCCTCTTTTCCAGTGGCTTTGCATGCAAGTGGAATGACAGAAACACGCGCCTGTGACTGGAGATAATGGGAAAAATCTCAGGACCTAAAATATCTTGTTGTGCTCATGTTCCACAGATAGGATTTGGGGGAATGAGCAGGTAGAAAATAAATGGAGCTTTCCTCGGGGGTATTGACTGGCACTCGCTCAGATCAGCGTTACAGCACAAAAGCAAGTTCAATCATAAGCAACGAGTTTATATTTTTTCCTGTGCGACAACCCAGGCTTTTTCAGTGTCTATATTGAGCGAACGCCCCACCTTTTATCCCTTCTCCTCCGGTCGCTGCTACCCTCCCCGTGCTCTCCCAGACATTTTCTCCTCTTTTCATATGTTTAAAGGGCAGTTTATTTTCCATTTGTAGGGGGAAAATTAATCTCTCTGCTCTGTGGTGGTGGCAGGCCGAGATCCTGGAGGAGGTCTATTACCTCTCCTGCCAAGTAGACTCCCCCTCCAGGTTGAATTACATTAATACCTCCTTTATAGCCAATCAACCGGACTAGTCGTATATTTCAAAACCAGTAAAAATAATTGAAGAAACCTCTGCGAGGAAACTGTGTTCATACACTTTAATCTCTTATTCAAGAGGTTTAAATTGGTTTTGAGGAATAAAAAAAATGTAGCACAAAAGGAGGCGACACTAAAGAGTGCGTGAGTAAAAAAATTACATGATAATATGTAGGGGGGGGGGGGGGGTTTGAGGAGCAGGGCTGACATATCTTCGGATCACAGCAGCAGACAAGGAAATGAAGTGGCGAGAAGTATGACAAACACCTTTGATTTTCCTTTGATGTCTGTGTCAGCGCTGTATCGGCACACTTCCAGCAGGAGCAGAAACAGCAAGGTCTGCACTGCTTCGAGAATCAAAATGCATATCTGAGAATAATTTAACAGCTAAGTCAAAGGTGTGGAGGACTTTGAAGCAACATGTACATGCACAGCATGTTCCCTTTATTTGCCAGAGATAGAAATCCAAGCACTTCTCGAGCTCTTAACGGTGTTCCTCGTGCAGATATAAGGAGACAAACTATTATAGTAGAAAACTGTAAGTCAGCGAAGTCTATGCTGTTGCTATGTTTTGTTTTTCCAACATCATAAACACATTTAATAAGCTCAGCCGTTGTTTATCATTGTTAGTACTGGATATGACCCATTTGTGCCATGAAACAAGTCACACACAGTTGTGCAGTAATGATTAACACATTGACGCGTGCGCACACGCTCACACACACACGCAGAGGAGGGAAACTCTGACATCCTTCTGCCCGTGTACACAAACAACACAAAACTGCAACAGTTCCTCAAAGAGCAGTAGATATTAAATCACTTTGTCTCCTTTAATCAAAAATGTTGTCAGTGATCTTTAAGAGGAAGTATAACGCCAGGACAACACACGCATTTTAATAACATTATTAAAACAACTAAAGGCACAAGAATCTGTGTTCCAACCTACTTTCACTTTCTTTCACTACAATAACTCGCACATGGCAGCAACACAATCGAAGGAGTCTGTATTATCAGCTATGATCAGCTGAGAAAGAATCGCACAGAAAAAAAGCTGATTTTACATCTTTAACTCAAAATCTTGATTTATATGTAGGTGAATTAGGGCTGCGCGATTAATCGTTAAGAGATCGTGATGTCGATTCAGGCATGTACACGATCTCATTTCTGAAGGACAATGAGTCGGCCATATTTGCTTTGAGGGGGTGCATATTCATAATGAGTGCTCATAATAATAATAAAATAATAATGAACCAAAATGATGTGAAATTGCATCATTTTAATTGGAAAATGTAAAATGTTCTCCACAAACTTTCAGGAAAACAGCTGAGTCAGGACTGCACCATTAATTGAAATAATATCGTGATGATCATATTATACTTTTTGCATGAAGATAATATGGACTGGAAAAAAAATGGGTGTCCCTAAGAATTGTGGGAAAAAAAATCATAATCTCAATTTTGAGTGGAAAGAATTGTGATTCTCATTTTGACCAGAATTGTGCAATCAACAATAATTAGGCCTAGGGCTGGGCGATATGGAGTAAATCAAATATCACAATATTTCTGATATAATACCTCGATATCAATATTGCGATGATATTTTAAGGTTACAAAATATTTATACAATGACATTTTTTGATAAATAATCATCAGTATTGTTGATACAGTGACTAAGTTGATAAAGGCAAATTATAGAACATCTACAACAGTCTGGTAATTAATAAAATTAAATCACTTTCCTGTAATGCAGTCATTAAAACCAGGAAAAGACAACACTTATATTACGATATCCAAAATCTAAGACGATATCTAGTCTCATATCACGATACCGATATAATATCGATATATTGCCCAGCCCTAAAAGAATCAAAATCTTGATTTATGTATGTGAATATACCTTTAATATATATGTTTATATTATTAATGTATATATTAATAATTGATTGGATCTAGGGTTGGTCGATATGGAGTAAATAAAATATCACGATATTTCTAACCAAATAACTCGATATTGATATTGCAACGATATTTTAGGGTGGACTATTGGTCACAAAATATTTACACAATGCAATTTTTTATCAATAATCATAAGTAATGTGGATATAATGAATAAGTGGGTAAAATAAATAAGAGAGTCTGGTAAGTTCTGAAAATTACATCTATTTACTGTAATGCAGCCTTTAAAACCAGGAAAACATTATTACGATATCCAAAATCTAAGACGATATCTATCACAATATCGATATAATATCGATACAATGCCCAGCCCTAAAATAAACACACAAAAAAAAGCTGATTTTACATCTTTAACTCAAGATCTTGATTTATGTATGTGAATATATCTCTAATTTATATGAACAAAAACAATTGATTGGGGCCTTTAAAAGAAAGGCATGTGTCATCTGTCTATAATTCAACTTCAATTTGCCACTTTGAGACACTAAATAAAATTGTTTCCTTTAAAAGCACAACTATTAGAGAATCCATGTTTGTTGTTCACTTAAAAAGTCTTCCATCGTAACCTGCTTTTTAATCCTGGTGGAAGCCATTATACTGCACTTTAGAGTTAACTACTCTGAAAGTTAGTGGGGAAAAAAACAAAAAAAAATCTTGAGTGCTGCTATAACACTTTAGCACAAACATGAGATAAAGCAGGCAGAGATGTGGCTCACATCACATCTGCACAACTTGTGTACTACTTGCTAACAGAGGGTGCTAATTAATGTTCAGTGTGCACTTGTAGGTTTCAGTGGCCATCTGTAAAGTGCATTTCGCCTTTTCTCTTCTCAGGTATAACAAGATTTTTTTTTTTTTTTTTCAGACAGCCTGAAGGGAGATCTGACAATACTGCAGCATAGTTATGTAGCAGGCAGCACTTACTTCTTATCAATAAGGCCTGAAAATATCACACTAAAAATGTTTTACTGCCGTTACAAGCAAACCACATGTGGCTCATTGTATATGTTTCAGTACTATAAAACAAATGACACGCACACACACACACTGGAAAAAGTTCAGCAGTATAGAGAGAATTAAATGGTCTTACCGTTTCTTTGTTGGGCAGCAGCTCTTTCCGGATCCTGAAGAAGTTTTTGCCGAACTGTCTCAACCCTTTAATGAAGCGCTTCTGCAATTTTTCACAGAGGAAGAGGAGAAAAAAAAAAGAGACCAGTTAGTATCTGTGAAGTCAGCTAAACTGCGACCGCGTAAAGTTGCAGGCTAACACCACCACAAAAAAAAAACATTGTTTTCATTTCACGGTGTCTGTGGTCGGGGAGGTTTGATGTGTATCTAGAAATCTGTGTCGCCGTTTAAACTCCGGAGAAAACACAGCCATGTCAGAGCAAAACGAGAGAGGAAATGACAAGTGAGGCAGGGAGAGACGCTGAGATTGTGCTCGTCTTTTCATGTGGAGAGAGAGCACAAGTTAAATATAAATATGAAAACACACTTGACAATATACGTGTTGAACGTGTTGTTAGCGGAAAAAAGTTGAAAGTCTAAACTTGAGAGTTGTAACGCAAGAAAATCCCTCGCTGTGCATGGTGGACAGTGTCTATTTTTGTCTGTAATTTTAACAGCAGGAAAAAAAAAAAAAAAGTCAAAATTTTAAAATCCACAAATATACCCTTACATGAGTGAAAGGAGGTGAAGCGGCATGATGACATGAAATTGCCACTTCATAACACCGGATTGAATCTGACATGAAAACTCAATGTGAACATCACGTCAATGAGCAGAAAAACAACAACAGAAATGAATAAATAGCAACAACAACAACAACAAAAAATAAAAAAGCTGAACAACCTAAATGTATTTCTTCTCCTTTAAGAGCCACAGACCGCGAGCCATAAAAAGCGGAGGCTGAAAACATTCATAACCAGCGAAGCAGACAACCAACAGATTTACTTTCTTGTTCCAGAGGCGAGCCCCGTTCCTCAGTGATCTCAGCCAACCGTTTCCACCAAGTAACTCCAGCAAAAAGCAGAGGAAAGTCCTCGGGGGGAGCACGGCACAAATATCTACGTCCAGCCACAGGTAACGGAAAAATCAGGGGGGCAAATCCACAATGTCTCCGACGCTACATTGCTTGTTTTTCTCCTTTTCTTTTACAAGCAAGAAATAGCTTGTCACTCTCTGCTCTTCCACTACAAAGGGGAAGGCTTTACATGTGATCTTTCTGCAAGAGAGCCTCTGGTTCGCGGCGGGCTGGAAAACCCGGAGTGGAGTGCGGTGATTCATGTTGGAGGCGGGCACGGCGCTTATTTTCAGTTCTCCATCCTCTAACACTGCACACACACACAGGCAGGTTTCATGTCTCTACCACCCCCCCACACACACACACACACGCACACAGGCCACTGTTTTGTTACTAAAACTACACCAAAGCTTGCCTACTTCTTTGAACTAGAAACGACAGCCGTCCTTTAAGTGCATTCAGAGCTTTTGGGCACACAGAGGCACAAACTCAACTAGAGGGGAGGCAGGCTGATACAATTTGTGTGGAGAAAGGTCTCGGACATGGTGGATAGGAGACAAGCGAGAAGGAAAACCAGACACGGAGTCTCTCCCCCCCGAGTGTCAGGAGTTCATTTTTCCATGCCATGTACAGTACGTTATGTAACCACGGATTGTTTACATACCCAGATTTTTGTTGGGGAACAAAGGCCAAATTTACAGAAGTAACACAGCCAAGCTGCAAAACACAACTGTCTTTTCTGAGGGAAAATTACAGGCGAGAAAGACGGACCTATCTCAACAACAAGGAATGAATGACTGTATTTATCTCCATTACGCAAACAAACTCAATAGTCTCAAAGTTTAACAGTGTAATTGTGAGGAGCAAAATATAAAAGCAGAAGTTAAAGCAGACTAAATAAGCAAACCTAAGATGAAAAGTGAGACGTAAAAGGGCTGACAGCTGAATATTGAACGCCCTCATCAGACACATGAGACAGCAGTTGATTTGCATTAATCAGAGCGAAGGTGTAGCGGTTGATTAGCCAGTAGATGGAGCCGTCTCCAACACAAGAGCTCCCCCCCCCCACCCCAACATCACATCCGACACCCATCTCCAACCACTCGAGGGGTTAAGAGCAGATTACCATTTGGACTGTCAGTCAAACTTCCACATGTGACGCCACCGCAGAGATCAAGAGGATCAACATTACAGGGCTTGTTTGACAGGCGATGACACAACTGTGTAAATATTCACTTGAAATATTAGCTTCAAAAATGTGTAAAATTTCAATATGATGCAACAATATTTGAATAATCCTGAAGCAGAGTTAGGATACATTTCAATGTCTCTTTAGCAGCAGTAAGGTGAGAGTTCATTTGATTCTATTATTGTTGTTGTTTATATATATATATTTTTTGTTATTATTAGTTTGCTATCACTTTTATGTTCTCATATTATTTTCTGTATGCAAATTTTTGTGTTCTCCATAACATTTTAACCTAATGTAGGAGGAGGCTTTAAATAAAATAAGCCCACTGGGTTTTCTATCTCTCCCTCTGCACTGAATATTATCTGTTATCTTTGTCATTTTGTGCATTTTAAATTGTGCAAAAATAATAATAAAATAAGCGCTGCGTCTTGACCTGAGGTTGTGGATCTGCTGTGACAAAAATCAATTATAGTTACTCATTTGGCAGACGTGACATAATAATGTTGAGGTATCCTGTTGTTGATGTTTGTTGTTGGTATTGTCGGTGGTACTGTAATTGTCTGTTTATTTATTGTAATTGTCTGTTTATTTATCTGACGATTGCTGTACGGCACAGGATGAATTTCCAAAATAATTAATATCTACCTACCTACCCATGTTTTTGTCCAAAACAAAATAAGAAAAAGTGTCTCCACACTGCTCTATTCTCCCTGTTGCCTGACACACGTGTCACAAGGCTGCAGGTGCATACAGTAACATATAAGTGCAGAGAAAATCATTTTTGAGAAGGAGCTACAGAAGGATGGAGAAATCGAGTAAGAAAGAGCATTAAAGGTGAGTAAGTATTCTCAGAAGAGGTAGGTCTTCGATTTTTTTTAAGACAGAGGGGGATTTTGCTGAGTGAACTGAGTTTGGTTTGACCACAGAGGGACCGACGAGGAGAAGAGTTTGGATTGAGATTTCCTGCCTCGCCGTGACGGCAGGACGAGTCAATAATTAGACCTGCCCATGCAGCCGGTGTGTCTGTCCTAATTATGTCACCTTAATTATGTTTCCCCACTGTACTATTTACTCAGTCTGTCCGTCCGTCTCCATAGAGGAGCAGTGTGCATGCTCCCTCCTCCCTTCCGTTTTCTTTCTCTCGCTGGCCCCCCCCCCCCCCCTCCCCTCTCTCTGCACGTCGGCTCCAGTTTAAGGCTCCATTTCAGCTGCCTGGGCTCACTGCTCTCCAGCCCAGCTAATAAATCATCCGCCAATCTGCTCCCTGAATCGCTCTGCCCCTGCTCCGGTTGCTCCAGCCCTCCGTTGCTAGGCAACACAGCGGCGGAGGAGGGGCTGAGAGGGCCAGAGCGAGCAAGCCAGAGAGAGAGAGAGAGAGAGAGAGAGAGAGAAAGAGGAGGAGGGGGAGGCTGGGTGGAAGCGCTACCAAATGGCCATCCGCTGTGCAGAAACAACAGGCTTCTCTCTCCGAGTGTGTTCCAGAGAGCTGGCGCTTTTCACCCGCCCCAAGTTTCCCCTCGGAGACTAACAGAGCACTATTGTGAGGCTGGTGAGGAGACATAGAAAAGGGAGGAGGAGAATGAGAAAAAAATGACTCAATAGGCCATTGTTGTGCGTGCGTACTTCCTGCATTAGAGTTGATTGTTGGGAGTTGTAAAACTGGTTAAGATAATGCAGACATATGCACAAAGATTGGTATCACGATGACCAACAGCGCTCACACATGGAACATAATTCCTGCTAAATGTCATTCCATGAAAACACTGACGCGAGACAACGTCCAACAGTAAACAAAGCTACTTTCACTCAATATGGAGTCATTATACTTGACTTGTTGTTAAAAGCTGACCTTTCAAAGCCTGCGGTGAATAAACCCGCAGGGCCGAGGACAAGCTAGCCCAAAAACCAAAGAGAGAGAAAAAAAAAAGAACACTGCTGTCTGTCTGTTATGAAATATCAGCGAGTAATAAGATTGGCCACGGTGCGCAGAGAGGAAATCACAACATGCTTGAAGAAGAGAGGGAGAGACTGCATTGACAGACACGAGACTACCCACATCCTCTTTGCACTGACACTATACATCAAATCTATGTTTGGAAAAATTTATGTAAAGGACATGAGAGCTATAAAGATTAACTGATTAGTTGTAAACTATTAAATCAATTGCTAACTATTTTGATAACTGATTAATCGGTTTGAGGATTTTTTAAAGAAAAAAAAGTCAAAATTCTCTGATTCCAGCTTCTTAAATGTGAATTCTGGTTTCTTCACTGCTCGGTGACAGGAAACTGAATATCTTTGAGTTGTGGACAAAACAAGACATTTGTTTTTGGGCTTTGGGAAACACTGATCGACATTTTATAGATCAGACAACTTATCGATTAATTGAGAAAATAATCAACAGATAAATCGACAATGAAAATAACCGTTAGTTGCAGCGCTAAAGGAGATATACTCTTCAATTATAAAACCTAAAGATGTGTGAAGTGAGTGTTGTTGTGGTATGTTATGTTTTTTTGTGTTTGTTTTATATATATATATTTTATTATTGTTATTATTTCGTTTTTTGTTTGTCTTATTTTTCAATTATTATTATTATTATTATTATTATTATTAATAATAATAATAATAATAATAATAATAACTATTTTTTATTTATTTATTTTCTTTGATTTTGTTTCTCCATTTTATTTTATTTTTTTTACTTATTTATATTTTTTTTCTTGTCTGGTTTTGCTTTGTTGTCAAGATTGTTGATATGTTCAGAAAATCAAATAAAATCTTATTTTTAATATATATATAAACCTAAAACCCAGAAATTACTTTTTCTGTTTTATATTTACCAAATAACAAACATATGCTGCCAACTTTCAGCAGGCAAAGTAACATCCTCTGCTTCCTTTCGCTTGTACTGACACAAAAGGTGACAGGAAATTCCAGCACACACCCATCCTGCCTGCTATTTAGTTACTAAACAACCCTAAAAAGCATTGCTGGCACTGTACCATAAGGGTGATATAAAATTCAATGTTGACACTAAATCTTCAGCGTAGCCAGCAGAGCTCCCTCTGCAGACGAGAAGCAGGAAGTAAAGCTGCTCATCTAACTTTAAAATAATCTACAGCCTGCAGGGCGCCGGCATGTTGTGTTTTATCCGCCTGTGGTGTTTTTGGTTGAGCAGTGTGTCTTCGGTCTGTAGGCTGGTGTTCAACCACTGGGGGGCCGCTACTCTCTCTCCCTTCACTCGTCCTCCTCCCCTCCCCTCCCACCTCCGTGCTGTCGGCGGCCTGCTCCAGTCATCCATCAGCTGCAGACAGAGGCGGAGATAAGCCGCGGCACGGTGCAGCTGGCTGAGGGATAGACCTGCCGCCCCTCAGCAGTCATAGATCAGCCTCTGTGTCTCTGACACGGCGACACACACAGCACGACTGCTGCTGCCGATTGTTTATATGGCACCTCCTGTTGGCCGATGCATTATTAGCACCGCTTATTTACTATCAGGAATTACAGCAGCTTCGTGTCGGGAGACGATTTCATTATATCGAGTTTGCGAGGGCAAGAATCCTTTGATGACCTTCATCAAGTCTGCAGGTACAGATGAGGTAATACTGACCGGATTTTATTAGGACACAGTGCATCTGAATAAATTACTTTTAGAATAAAATCAATTCATTACGATACTCTTGAGATTTAGGCAAATGATAGCTTAAGATCGCTATAGGTGAGACAGCAGACAAACGCAATGCATCTGAGGATATGTGAGAATTAAAGGTTTAATATTTGCACGAGATACTAGATATAAGGTATTTGTTGAATACCAGTATGTATATGCATTATATTTAAATGCATTTGTGTTCATATCTTGGGGGGGTGGGGGGTGGGGGGGG